>CALYLW010001584.1:149856-214382 GCA_944989445.1 Ampullaceana balthica
CAGTCATACAACGTGATAATAAAAAATGCATAAGACAGGAACAATACTAATTTGCAGTTTATTATTTACTAAATAATACTAAATAAATTGTTGGATAAAACGGGATATTGTTGCGTTTAATAAAGATTACAGCAAAACTTGAAGTAACATGTATTATAAATAAAAAGCAATAGAGTCAATGTGTCATACTCACTATCTCATGCATAACGATAGAAACTCACAATTAAAAGTAAATTTAAGAAACACTCCACCAACCACAGCTGAGCACTTCAGTTAACTGGCGTATTGGCGTTTTGCTAATAAAGTCAGACCTATCTAAGTTCAAATCAAGGGGGAAAAAAATCGGCTTACGGAGTTTTCGAGTTAGGGAAACTGGCGTAATAGGCGCAGATTAATCAAGAACAATGTTGATATTGAGAAAATGGGGGGGGGGCAGCCATAAGGGCTAGAAGGCTTGACAGGAAAGAGGGGCGGGGATGTTTCATATGAAAGGAGCCAACTTGCTTAGACATACCGACACAAGCCCGTGAGAGGAGACACCTTCCCTCCCCTCCACACTTTAATCCCTCGACAGTGACATCACACTTGGCCTGCCCCCCTCCCCTCTGTTACAAAGTGTCACATTCCTCGGAGCGGGACGTACTTTATGGACGGCCCCTAATATGTTCTTATATTTAATGGTATTGATTGTTAACGTTTAAAAATGAATTTATAGAAATAAATTTTATGACTATTCTTTAATTTTAAAACTAAAGTAGAATAAATAATATGGCCTTAAAATGTAAAATGGCAATAAAATAATATTTCCGGAAGTTCATTAAAACTTATTTTGCCACTAATATGGAAGATGCGAATTTCCGCTTGCGACCGGTGGTAAATAGTTTTCATTCGGTTTGATAAGAATAAGGTAGTATTAATGTGTGTGCCCTAAGCAAGTAGATTATGATAACTGATTATATGATGTTTGATATTTCATTGGGGTTTAAGTCGTTCATTTCAAATGCTTGGAGTTGCAGTCCGTGTTTATTTGTCTTGTCATTTAGTTTAGGACATCATCCTGAATCAACAAATATACTTTCAGTGAACCAGTGGACTTGAAGAACTAAGTTTACAAAGTCTAAAACTCTAACTCTAAGACTTAGCTAAGACATGTCATGATAGAAATTGAGATAAATGAAAATGATTTAGAATTTGATCCATGAGTTTTGCTCTAGGCATTGAATTTATTGCTCATTGCAGCAAATAAAACAATTGGGGTGAGACTGCAACCAGGCTTTTAAATTAGTAAGTGCATAACATATAAACAGGGTATTAGTTAGCCTGACAGGACGTAACAAAACAGCGAACAACGTTTCGGCAAAGAGCCTTCCTCGACGAACAAATAGAACACAAATAAAACGAAAGAATAAAAAAACTTAGCTGCGGTGAAATCCAATTAGTCCAGTTCAGTAGACTCAGTAGAGATATATTAAGGAGAGAAAAGTAGAAGCTTATATAGGAAAGGAGTGGGTGGGTGTGGCCAATCAATCAGGTTGTCAGTGCAAACACCACATTCATCCCATGTGGTGTTAGGGTCCCATACTCTTGGATCAGTCTATTCTCCAGACTAACCCTGTCGGGTGTGTTTGTACAAGAAACAATGGCGGTGACAGACATGTCATTGACGCCCATGTGGTCACGTCCATTGAAGTGTCGGGAGACAGGACACTGTTTGTCTTGTTTAATCGCACGTACATGCTCAGCAATACGGCACTAGAGTAACCTCCCCGTCTCACCTATGTACTTCAAAGAACAGCGCTTACAAACAATGGTGTAGACCACATTGCGGCTGGTACAAAGAAAGCCATTCCTAATCTTGAATATCCCCTTAGGGAAGGCAATCTGGTCCGTCTGGGTGACAAAGGGACATGTCTTACAGCGAGGGCGGCCGCATGGTATGGTGCTCAGATGTGAGAACGGAATACGAAGACGGCTACGAATCAATAGGTCTCTCAGATTTTTGTCCCTCCTGAATACAATGGGGGGTGGGGTGGAAAATATGTTGTTAGTCTCAGGGTCAGCGAGGAGGATGGTGCGGTTTTTCAAAAATATTTCCTTATAATATATTATATATATGATAAATATATTGGCCTATGTCATATATCAAATACGCAATGGACTATACCAGTGAGCTAGTTAAAAATAGCTCAGTGGAATGAACAGATTCTAAAATATAAACTTAAAATCAATAGGAATCATGAAAAACAATAAGGCTGGTACTGTTTTCTTATTAAGGTCAGATATATTCAACATGAATTTACTTGATATACATGATACTGTATAATGATAAATAATGCTTAAAATTAACTTTGAGAATAGTTCTCTGCATTTTCCCATCAACGTCGAAATCATTCACAGAATTCTGGGGATAATGTTGAAAATTATTCGCAGAATTCTGGGGATAACACTTTCCTTTTTAAAATGGGTCTAAGTCTAATTGAGTTCACTGAGGTGAGGGAGAGGGTAATCCTGCAGTTTCTACACGTATATAGGTACATAGCTAAAATACAACATGCATTTAATAAATTGAAAATGTAATTTCTCACGAGAAAATTAAATATCGCTGTGAAATTATATACATGTAGAAATTGCAGGATTACCGAGGGACACACCGTGTGTAAATACATGATCCATATAATATACATGATCCATATAGCGTAGCTCTCTAAAGTGTACAGTTCAGATTAAAGTAAGGCATCATTTGTTGTTGTCTAACTGTCTTGATAGACGGAGACCACTCTGTACATCCTAGTTAAGTTTACTGGTGGCTGATGTTGTTGTCTAACTGTCTTGATAGACGGAGACCACTCTGTACATCCTAGTTAAGTTCACTGGTGGCTGATGTTGTTGAAGGTTGGAACTTTAAACCAGGCTAGAGATGGTCAGGATATCACTAGGAGTGTTTAGTCTACTTTAAACCAGGCTAGAGATGGTCTGGATGTCACTAGGAGTGTTTAGTCTATTTTAAACCAGGTTAGAGATGGTCTGGATGTCACTAGGAGTGTTTAGTCTATTTAAACCAGGCTAGAGATGGTCTGGATGTCACTAGGAGTGTTTAGTCTATTTTAAACCAGGTTAGAGATGGTCAGGATGTCACTAGGAGTGTTTAGTCTACTTTAAACCAGGTTAGAGATGGTCTGGATGTCACTAGGAGTGTTTAGTCTATTTTAAACCAGGTTAGAGATGGTCTGGATGTCACTAGGAGTGTTTAGTCTACTTTAAACCAGGTTAGAGATGGTCAGGATGTCACTAGGAGTGTTTAGTCTATTTTAAACCAGGTTAGAGATGGTCAGGATGTCACTAGGAGTGTTTAGTCTACTTTAAACCAGGTTAGAGATGGTCAGGATGTCACTAGGAGTGTTTAGTCTACTTTAAACCAGGTTAGAGATGGTCTGGATGTCACTAGGAGTGTTTAGTCTATTTTAAACCAGGCTAGAGATGGTCTGGATGTCACTAGGAGTGTTTAGTCTACTTTAGTTTAGGCATGGTTGTCTCTGGTCTGCCTCTTTGACTCTGCTGCTTTTTGTCTATTTTTTCCAGATAACCACCAGGAGGCTTGGTTCTTGGCTACTATTTCCCCAGGTTTCATGCTCCATGCCAAATGCCCTGAGTGAGGCCTTGAACAAATCCTTGTATCACTTTTTTTTTACTCCTGTGATTGTGGGGTCACTGTTAATGTTTGAAATCACCATAAAAGAGAACCTCTTTTAGAGGGGATTGGGACAGCATCACACTCTATTAAGCTTGGGTATCCTGCCCTGATAAGTACTTCAGTGTCTAGAACTTTTTCCAGCCTTTTGATATTGAGAATTTTCGTGAAGCTTGTTGTGTGGAAGTGATTCAGCAACCTTGCTTCAGTACATAGTCCAAGTTTCTTATGCCTCAATGAGAGTAGGGAGCACAACTACAGATAATACTTTTATTATTCTTTGTTTGGATGCTGGCCTGTCTCAGACACTGTAATAGAGTCTGCCAAAAGTTGAAATGGCTTTTGAGATATGGTTTTTGTCAACTTCAATGGTTGCACTCTGAGACAATGGTAGGTGAAACGATTAATTGTGTTGATTTTCTAGCAATTGGTGGTTATTTTTGTCTCGATGTAGGGCTTACTTGCGGCTGGCTGGTGCAGGATTTCTGTGTTTTGGTGCTGATGGTGAATCTTCAGTTCAATGCATGCACTGGATAATTTTCCACACTAAATTGCAAGTTTGAGGGCAAAGTCATAAGCAGATGGAAAGTCCAGATTAGTGTCTGACTTGAGTCTTGTTTTTGCTTGTAGTCTCCTGAAATGGAACGATACCTAATGTCCAATCCATCGCTGTCGTCCCCGAAGGCCTCTTGTAGGGAAAAAAATTAGTTTAATGCCATTTTTGACCTCTTATAATACTAATATTAATATATAGTTTAAAGTTTTTAATAATAACTAGTAATGGATTAATTTTAGGGCAAACCCATAATATAGGTCTGAGCCTACCATTTATTAATTAATTGTTTTTTACTAACAGTGAAACAGGACATAGGAAAGCAAAAGCTATGGCTGGGGCAAGGCATTTAACATTTTTCTTAACTATATGATAATTATATATACAGTCGAACCCACTTAACTCGAGCTCGGTTAACTCGCCCACCCTACTAACTCGACGTTTTTTATTGGAACCGCCAAATTCTCTCTTTGTTTTACCATTTTCTCATCGGTTAATTCGATTTTTTAAAGTCGCGAAACCTAATACCTCGAGCACAAAAGAGGACCAAATTTGCAACTTAACGTTGGTTAGCTCGATCCTCGAAATGTTCGCCTAGCAATGCACTTTGGCATTTTTAGTTCAAAACAGTGTTGACATCTTGCTTTCTTCGAGAATTCTGGCTATTGTGTGATTCTACGAGATTTCAATAAAAATTACGGGATGTTTTGACTTTCAGTTTGATTGCTCGTGTGAATTATTAGTTCGACGTGTATCCATGGAGTATGTATTCACCCAAGGTACTGGGAAATCGCATTAGCCATCGTTAATCGTCATTATTTGGTAGTGCATGTTATATTATTATTAAACTTAATTCATTTTCTGATTCATTAATCATTTTATTTTTTAAAATAAACGAATATCTTTAGAAAAGAAAATAAAGGTTTGTTACGAGAATCGACGGTGGTTTTTATTTAATTAAATAAAAAATTATTATTCTTTTAAAAGTTTGTTGTTGCTTTGTTACCAGTAAGATACGTGACTGTGAACAACACGCGCGTAACGGTGAAATCAAATCATTTTCTTAATATTCCAGTATATATATATAATATACACGTCATCATTGTTGTAGGTAGAATTCTGATAAGGAATGATTTTTAAAAAATATTCGCTTAGACTTAGTTGCCGCCGAGGTCTAACACACAGCGTGCTGTGATCAACGGTCGAGGCCGCAAGTTACTATTTATATTACAAGTTTGATTGACTGAGGAAATTCGAGAGTGGTCTGATAGTAGCAGATATCCTGCACGTCAAAAGCATTAAACTTAAAATTACCATACTGATATGTTTATTTATTTTTTTTAATTCGCTGATTCAACGGGCATTGCAAACGCGAGCGGCGGTGACATGCCACGCCACACGCGCCTTGGGATGAGGCGAGGCGAAAAATTTGACCTTAGTTTTAAAAAGCATGCGCAGACAATTATAAACTGGTAACTTTTTTTTTAAATTAAATGGAATCGAAACATGACCACAGAGACGTAATCAAAGTCATTTACTTCAGCATAAAAATATATATATATATATAAAATTCCAGACTAGTCATAACTTTTCCAGACTATTTCCTGACTTTTAAGGCCGAGGAAATTTTTTAAAGAATTCCCGACTTTCCCGTTTTCCTGACTGAGTGGGAACCATGGTTATATTTAAACGGTCCTTAAAAACGAACGGTCTTAACAACCTTAGGCAAGAGTGTAGAAATATTAGTATCCGACCGATATTAATCGTCCTATCACTAATTAACGCACATCATGTACATAAAGAAATTTCAAGTTCAAGCACATGTTAATATTTTGCCGCCATATTGGTTTTCGTTTAACTCGATCATCGGTTATCTCCACGCCATTTTTCATACCCCAACGCCGTCGACTTAACCGGGTTTGACTGTATCATTATTAATCTATAATATATATGCAAGCCACCAACAAATGATTTCTTTTTTTAAAGCTTATATATCAGGTTGTTAATGGTTAACCAGTCCTAAGATTAAAAGATGGTCCTGTCCTGTCAAATCTGGACCATAATTTCAAAATGAGGGTATTAGTTTTAGTGTATTACTCGGAGTTAATTACTCCTGTCCTTAGTTTGAATCACAAATATTTATTTGGTTTAAATTCTCTGAGTTGCCAAGCATTACCTATGAGAGCTAACATGAGAAACAGTGACTTCATTGCACAAAATGACAACACAGGGCGAGTGTTACTATATTTTTTATATTCTCTTGTGGGTTCTTACAGCTTAAGGGAAGATACCTCTTAACTGCCAACATTATTGGGAATAAACATTAACAAGTCCTCAAATACGAGCACTCTTTAACTACCTCACTTTTATTTGAATATTAGTTTCTTTGAAAGATTGTTTTGGTTTAATTAAAACTAATAATAAAACATCTTGATGAATGTTTAAATGACATGTATTATTATTTTGTTTGACATTACAGTGAGTATCATGACATCAAACAACTGAATTGTACTTTTCATCCAACACATGACGTAGGCAATGGAAACACATTTGACCTAGAAACATTGTCCAAATGGACACAGTGGTGTAATATAAAACATAAATAATTTCAACTATCAAGGTCTCTGCTGTCGTTGCCCACCAGCAGCTATCTGTCCAATGTCAACAGTCAGGAGTTTGTGTTCAGTGCTCTGAGAAATTCCTGGGTCAAATTGTGTGCCATGGGAAATAAGAACTCTTGCTGTGTTTACCATAGCCCAAAAAATCGCCCTAAGAAAGGAGATGCTGCTTACATATATCAACAGCAGGGGTCTCCAGTGGAGGAAGAAGGGCCAAACTATGTGGCCCCACCCCAAAGCACAATTCCCACCTCGGGAGGTGTACCTCACATAAGCGAAAGAGAGCCTGAAGGTAAGGTCATCAAAACTGTGGTCATTACTTGTACTTTAACAAATATTTTAGTTTTGATATCTACTTTACAGTAAGTAGTTTGTGAATCAAGCCATCTTTAAATGAAATGAGCCAGTTTCTTTTGTAATGGCTTTATCATTTCTCAGGTTTAAAAGTTGCATCTACATCTACTAATATATTGGATTAAATAAATGAGAAACATCATTAAAAAAATTCATTATGACATCAAGGCAAGAAACTATGACTTCACTTTTAAGATGTTCACCTGATGCTCTCCCTTTAAGTCCACCTTTCATGCAGTCTAAGTTTGTGAAGCCCCATTCAAGTGTAGGAATAATTCCCCCCTCCCCCCAAGAAACTATTTCCATCAGCATTCTGACCTTTATTTGACAGATAGTGACCATGACCCTTCCAGTCATCCAGGTGCCAAGCCAATTTTTTCTACCAGGTCTGAGTCGGAGATCTTGAGAAGTAATATCATTTGACCTATATTGTTCTAAATTGTGTAGTTTATTTTAAAAACTCTTTGCGTTTGGAAGATAAAATGTTTTTGTTTAAATTTTGGAAAGTCAGATTAATTAAAATTAACTAATTCAGCAAGATAAGAAAAAAATGCTGTATAAGTCTTAAGGTTTAATTTAAAGTGAAATGAGACAACTGACATTTTTAGCTTTTCCACACAATCTTAAAAATTAATGTCTTGCTTTATTCTGCAGATAATCGCATGAGGAGGAGAAGTCAGATGATCCTGACACACTCTGGTCATAAACATCATGTAAGTAACATATGCATTTATTTTATGATAAAGAAATATTAAACCTGTCACAGCTTTGTCATAGAAAACTGGTTGGTCGCCAGTTGACGCTCAAACTTTGGATATGCTGTTGATCTCATGGCTATGGGTGTACAGATGGCTGTTGAGGCAGATCATGGCTATGGGTGTACAGATGGCTGTTGAGGCAGATCAGGCTAGGGTACGAGGTGAGGCAGGAAATGCTCTTGTTCAGTAATTATGGGGACAGCTACATGGACAGAGTTAACCTGTGCTTTTCTGGCCATGTCTTTTGTCTGTTGCTGCTCTATCCGTTTCTTGTTTGTATGAAGTCACAATTTGAGTAAAGATGTGCATCAAGTTACTTGCAAATTGCCTCCATGTGTCTGGGTTCACATCATTAAGGATTCACATCATTTTTCATTAAGGATTTTAGGTCACCATTACATTTTTTCTTCTGTCCAACAGCCAAACCAGAGCCATTTATCCCTCTTATTGATGCACTATGTCACCACAGTAAATGGTCGCACCTGTTTTACACAATTCTAGTTGCATACCATCATAGAATTGCCATATGAATTTTTTGGCACCCATATATGACTAGAAACCTTCTGTTGGGTCTTCATAGGTTGAGAGAGGTTAAATTTTCTGTGCCTTGAAATTTTCCTGCTGCAAATGCTATTTTTAGACAATGTCCATACAATCGACTAAATTACTCAATATCTTGGAAATCTCCAAAAATCTGTACCTTAGATACATTTTTCTATAACTGCCCATAAACTACTTTGTCATCAGATTGATGAGTATGGCCAGCTTCGTAAATTTAGTTCCTGCTCCACAATTTATATGGACGACTCAACTGTGTCGCAACCCAACTTGAAGACAACCATCAAATCCGTTGCCCTGGCTATTTTTTTCCACATCCGGAATCGTGTGCCGCCCGATGAGGAAAAAGAACAGAGCCTGGCAGCTTTAGAGCCCAACATACTGCAGATATTTGATGAGAAAGCTCACCCTCTTTCTGTAAGTTAATGAAACTCAGTGACAACAATTATTATTTATCCTCTTAATATTTGAATCACTGTGTTAATCTTAAACATGTCTTGTGTAAACTGAGACAATTGAATTGAACATGTCTTGTGTAAACTGAGACAATTGAATTGAACATGTCTTGTGTAAACTGAGACAATTGAATTGAACATGTCGTGTGTAAACTGAGACAATTGAATTGAACATGTCTTGTGTAAACTGAGACAATTGAATTGAACATGTCTTGTGTAAACTGAGACAATTGAATTGAACATGTCTTGTGTAAACTGAGACAATTGAATTGAACATGTCTTGTGTAAACTGAGACAATTGAATTGAACATGTCTTGTGTAAACTGAGACAATTGAATTGAACATGTCTTGTGTAAACTGAGACAATTGAATTGAACATGTCTTGTGTAAACTGAGACAATTGAATTGAACATGTCTTGTGTAAACTGAGACAATTGAACATGTCTTGTGTAAACTGAGACAATTGAATTGAAATTAAAGGTTATGTCATTTTATTGTTGCTACAACATGGGAAAGGTTTAATGCAAAATGATAATTTAAATCTCTTTTTAAAATTGATTTTTGGTCATTTATGAGTAATACATGTACGGGTCTTGATAAATGTTTATTGACCTGACAGAAAGAACCGGTGCCAGAAGACTATCACAGGAGAGATCCGGAGCACAAAACTATTTACAGATTTGTCCGTAACTTGTTTAATGCCGCTCAACTCACTGCAGAGTGTGCTATTGTCACTTTAGTAAGTAGTCTTATTATTTATTAACTTTGAAAATGATATTTGTAAGTTATATTTGAGCTATCAAAACTCATAAACGGTTATAAAAAACAATGCAAGGTTAATAGCAGATAAGTTCACCCATGGGAAATAATTATATCGTTTCTTCACTTCTTAAATGTTTAATGTTATTTTCACTGCTGTGTTGTACAGGTGTATCTGGAAAGACTGTTGACCTACTCAGAGATAGATATCAATCCAAGCAATTGGAAGAGGATGGTCCTGGGGGCTATCATCCTGGCATCTAAAGTTTGGGATGATCAAGCCGTCTGGAATGTGGATTTCTGCCAGATTTTGAAAGATATCCAAGTGGACGACATGTGAGTGATTTCAGTCAGTAACATACAATGCTACTGAAGCCACCTAGGCTCATGCAGGTTTACAAAATGTTTATGGCTTTAAATGGTAGTAATGACATTTGAGGTGTTTGTGTTATAACCTGTGAGTTGTTGTTATAACCTGTGAGGTGTTTGTGTTATAACCTGTGAAGTGTTTGTTATAACCTGTGAGGTGTTTGTGTTATAACCTGTGAGGTGTTTGTGTTATAACCTGTGAGGTGTTTGTGTTATAACCTGTGAGGTGTTTGTGTTATTTCATGTTATTGTGCTTATATTTTATTTTTAATACAACAATTTCTTCGACCACAGGAACGAACTTGAACGCCAGGTCCTTGAGCTGCTCCAGTTCAACATTAACGTCCCGTCTAGCGTCTATGCCAAGTATTACTTTGATTTACGTGCCCTTGCTGATGCTCATGAAATTGTTTACCCCCCTGAACCTTTGGACAAAGAGAGGGCTCTAAAACTGGAGGTCAGTTGCGGGATCGTTTGCCTCATATTGTTAGAATAACTAGAAGGGTTGACCTACCTCATATTGTTAGAATAACTAGAAGGGTTGACCTAAAAAATGGTCAGTTGGATGATCATATGTTTCATGTTGTCTCGGTGGTGGACAAATTAGAATAACTAGAAGGGTTGACCTAAAACATGGTCAGTTGGATGATCATACGTTTCATGTTGTCTCGGTGGTGGACAAATTAGAATAACTAGAAGGGTTGACCTAAAACATGGTCAGTTGGATGATCATACGTTTCATGTTGTCTCGATGGTGGACCAATTAGAATAACTAGAAGGGTTGAACTATAAGCAAACTATAAGCATGACCTGGAATTTCAAATTGAGCCACAAAAAAAATATGGTTTGTTTTTTAAAGGAAGTGATTGCTCCTATGTTCAAGTTTGTAACTTGAAAATCTTGAAACTTGAACATGTTTGATTTTTTTGTTCACTTCCAGGCAATGTCAAGTGTTTGTGAAGATAAACTGAGGCTCTGGCACAGGAAGAACCGCAGGCGCATTGCGTCTCTGGATGGTCACATGTGGGCACGTCACAAAGCGAAGGCAATTTTATCTTGACCCCTTATTGGCCATTTAGGAGTACCAAGCGTGACTGTTGTGGAACATTTCAAGCTCTACAGAACAGCTGTATCGTTGCTAAGTCATTTTATTGTATTTATTATATTTTATTTTTAAATGATCTTGCTGAAAGTAAGTGGGAATATTAAAAGCTTTACACAGTTAAAAAATGTTTTAAAATAATTTACTGCTACTTGTTATTTTTTTATTTTTTTAAAGAATTTCTTTAGTACTATGACAATGCTTATTTTTAAGAAAATAGTTTTTTAAGTACAGTCGAAACCGCTTATGTCGACGGCGTTGGGGTATGAAAAATGGCGTCGACATAACCGATGATCGAGATAAAGGAAAATCAATATGGCGGCAAAATATTAACATGTGCTTGAAATTTCTTTATGTACATGATTAATTAGTTAGCGTTAATTAGTGATGGGATGATTTATCGGAATCGTATCGGAACCCTAATATTTCTTCACTCTTTCCTAAGTCTAAGGTTGTAATTAATGTAATGACCGTTCGTTTTTAAGGCCCGTTTAAAATTTAAATATAACTAGCATGGTTCCCACTCAGGAAAACGGGAAAAAGTCGGGAATTCTTAAAAATAAATTCTCGGCCTTGAAAGTCGGGAAAAGTTATGACTAATCGGGAATTTATATATATATATATATATACATATATATACACATGTATCTATATTTATGCCGAAGTAAAGGACTTTGATTACGTCTCTGTCATGTTTCGATTCCATTTATTTAATGAAAAATAAGTTACCAGTTTATAATTGTCTGCGCATGCGCTAAAAGGTTAAAGTTTACGCTTCGCCGTGTCACAGTCGCGTTTGCGAATTTAAAATACAAATAACAAATCAATATGGTTATTTTAAGTTTAATGCTTTTGATGTATATATATTTATGCCGAAGTAAAGGACTTTGATAACGTCTCTGTCATGTTTCGATTCCATTTAATAATTTTAAAAAAAGTTACCAGTTTATAATTGTCTGCGCATGCGTTAAAAGGTCAAAGTTTTCGCCTCGCGTCGTCCCATGGCGCGTGTCACAGCCGATCGCGTTTGCAATGCCCGTCGAATCAGCAAATAAAAAAAAATAAACATATCAATATGGTAATTTTAAGTTTAATGCTTTTGACGTGCAGGATATCTGTTACTATCAGAACGCTCTCGAATTTCCTCAGTCAATCAAACTTGTAATATAAATAAAACTATTGTGGCCTTGACCGTTGATCACAGCACGCTGTGGGCTGTGTGTACTGACACAGTACTGTGTTAATCAGTTTCATCGTCACGCGCGTGTTAGTGTCACAGTCACTTATCTTACTGGTAACAAAGCAACAACAACAAACTTTTAAAAGAATAATAATTTATTAATTTTTTTATTTAATTATATAAAAACCACCGTCGATTCTCGATACAAACCTTTATTTTCAACCGACGAAAATCGAGTTAAGTTGCAAATTTGGCCCTCTTTTGTGCTCGAGATACTAGGTTTCGGCGACATAAAAGAATCGACATTACCGATGAGAAAATGCTAAGACAAAGAGAGAATTTGGCGGTTCCAATAAAAAACGTCGACATAATAGGGTGGTCGATATAACCGAGCTCGAGATAAGTGGGTTCAACTGTAGATATAGATTTATTTCAAAACATGTTTAATTTTTTTAAAAACCCATATGCAAAACATTTGCTTAAGTTTATATGTTAACCCACATATGATTTCTGTCTCAATGTTTACCCCCCCCCCAACATTGCGTGCGCACACAGGGGCAAGACTTTCAAAGAAAAAATTATTTTGTGATTCTGTGGGGTATACCATCAAACGGTGAAGCTAAGACATGGAGCTTAATCCATATTAGCTTTGCAAAGTGTCTTGCTTTGATCAGAAGGTTTCTGTTGATAAGCTTCACTAACCATGATTAAATATTTTGACAGATATCTGTGTGAAATTGTTGGTTGTAACATGTATATATCACATTGAAGGTCAATAAAATGACATAACAGATGCTCAAGTGAATTTATATTCAAGCATATAGTAGCAAGGTGCATTGTTTGAAATGTCTCATTAATGGTTGAATTGATAAACATTAAATATATTTGGATATTCTCCAACTTGCTCACTCATCCTAGACTTTTCAGCATTCAATCTGTCAATCATTTCCAGATTTTCTTAAAGTTGATCATGAGAAACAGAAACAAAATCTCCTATTATATACAGAATTTATTTTCGTTAAACATTTTTTAATAGGAATTTTAAAAAAAAGTGAAAAATTGCTTCATGTGTAGCTTTATTTGTTATCTCTAACATTGAAGTAATGTACTGTACACTGTACAGATCATAGTGCAGTAGATGTGATTCAAGTATTTATCTTATTGTCACTTTATACATGTTAAATTGTACATAAATGGAAACATAATGAAGGCAAACCCTCCTCTGTGCTATGAACTTATAGGGCCTAGATTGGCTACCTACTCTCTCTTGCTCAGGTGTAAGTAAGTAACAGTGTTTGACGATTGTGGTTTCCTTGTTATGGGCTGTCACACTGTCAGGTTAGCTTGTAGCTCCCCTTCCATTCTGATTTTCACCAGTGGCCAAGAAGCAAGGGGAAAGAATCATTTTAAATTAATTAAAAGATTTTTCTATTATATAGAACTTGCTAAAACTTTGCACCTCTTCCTTGTTTAGATCAAATCTCTACTAGACATATCCCAACATCATTAGATTAAGATTTCACTATTTACAATATCCTTTTATTTATGTACACTAAAATATTTCATTTTTAGATTGAACCCTTCATTTAAGACATATAATTATTATAACTAGTGTTTCTGTTATATATTTTTTTCAATTTTAAATAGAAATTTAATTTTTCTATTTAATATTTGCAGTCAGTCTAGACTTTGCCCTTAGTCTTTTGTTGCCCTACATTTCTGCAGGTTTCAGATTTTTGTTGCATTTCCCCTGTGATGCTTGAAGAGTTGCCATGTACATGTATATGGTATTAGCATGTGATTAAAGAAAGCAGTTTTACTTGTAAGCTTTCGATAATCTGATTGGTCCATGTCTGGCCTCACATTCTTGTGTCTACAACAATCAGTTCAGCTGTAAGCCAGTGCACAGTGTGTGTCATTTATTTATTTAACACACCAGGCTTAATCACAATGGGTGTCCCCTGAGCGTTTCATTGTCAAATAAAAATTTACATTTATATGAAGAACTAAAAAAAGTATATTAGTAAATAAAAAGCCCGTCTATTTAATCTGGTTGTCCCTAAAGTTTAATGTTAGATCCTAGCTCAACTCATCCTTTAAAAGCACTCACCACTACCATGTACTTGACAGTAATAATCCAAGACAATATCCATATTTAAACATAAAGTTATTACTGGTAATACATCATCATAAGGTTATTATCATTAACAATAAATGTCTGCATCGTCAGTCCAGTACTTAATTTTTTTTATATTTTAGAATGATATGGAACTTTATTCTAGTGTTGGTAAATTTATAACAGGGAACATTAATTAGTCTAGCATTTATATGATATATGGTATGGCATTGTTATGTCCCATCTCAATTAAAATTTGCTGCTGTTTGAAAGTAACCATATATTATAAAATTTTCCTACAAGTTAAATTAGTGAGTTTATTTTGTTTTTTATTTTTCATTAACATGAGATAATTCATTAGTTAAAATTTGTATTATTGAAATCCTTTTGTCCAGTATAAAATTTTGGTTTGGAAAATGGATGTTTTAACAAGGCATAAGTATATCACAGCACAGTATGTCACAGTGAAACCATTTATTATTCAAAGTACATTGTAATCGTTTTAAAATGTCTTTTTATTTTATGAAGACCAGTGTTAAAAATGAAAAGATTCTTATGTGCTTATTTAAATTTAACAAATAAAATGTAGATAGATACAGGTAACACGTAATTAATCCTGTAGCTGGAACGGAACTGATATCTGAATAAATCAGTTTTTTCAGCCTTTTAATTTATATCTGTAAATAATATAAATAATTGTATATTCTGCTTATGTATGTATGTCTTTAACAAACAAAAAATGCTAACTTGTGTTCAATGTTTTTAGAAAGGATTTCTGGGATTCTATGAAATAAATTTTTGGAATTTTTAAAAGTAATTAAGTCCTCATAAAAATGAGATATTTCTAAATATATGTTGATTTTTGTGTCTGCATAAAATCTGTGCATTAGATCTAGGCCCATCTGGTCTTCCATTATACAGGGGGTCCTCGAGTTACGACAGGAATCTGTTCTTAAGAAGCGTTGTAACCTGAATTTCAGTGTAAGTCGGAACATATATATATATATATATATATACATGTAAATTACTGTACGTATAGTGCTATTAAAAATGTAAAGTATGTATTTAAAAAGAGAAAACAATTCCTTACCACATGAAAAAAAAATGTTTAAAAAAAAGATAAAACGTGCGAGAGAGAGAGATTGGTGTAATCAACCAAACTGGCGTATGTACTGACCCCAAACATAAAAAAATAAAATATACTGTACGTACAGTGCTATAAAAAATATAACAGTTAAATGACATTTAAAAAAATTATTTCAAAAGAGAAAACAATTTCTTACCACAAGGGAAAAAAAGTTTTTAAAAAGACAATAAAGATGGAATGACACGTAATATTATTTTTTCTATTTTTTATGGGGCACGTTCGTAACCGTGAAACAGTATAGGTCGAGCCGTAACCCGAGGACTCCCTGTATATTTTATTGTTAGTATATTTTTAGATGCAAATAACCTCCGCTCCTTATTTGGGCCTGAAGCAGACGCTAGTTATTTTTATGTGCTAGACAAATGGAAATGCTGCTTTTAGTTTTATTTAATATTTTCCAATGATAAATGTTTTTATTAGTTGTTTTTTTTTAATAAAATGCCAGTTAAACAGAAACTGGGCTTTATAATTATTAGCAATTTATTTTAAGAAATACTACATAGTAAAGTACTGACCACAAAAATAAAGATTTGTAATTATATACACAGACATCTAACAGCACTGCAACTGATCAAACCCATTTTGACTTACTGAGTCACTAAAATTTGTTCATTGATAATTATACAATTGAAAATGGAAATGCATTAAAAATAATGGCCAGATTGACTAAATAATGAAATATGAATTATGTGAAGATTCCCCAGTAACCCTCCTTTCAGTACATCCAACCACTGTTGTCATTAGATACAAGTATTTGATGAAAATAGATTGGTGAATGTGGGAGAAATGCAAATAACCAGCTTGTGAAACTGTATTCTTGGGATCTGTTATCCAACTTTGTAAGCTATTTGAAAGGAGCTGATTTTGAGTAGAAGTGTAGGTGTAGTGGATTATGAATAAAGGTGTCAGTCATATTTACTGCTTTCATTTGGTTTATTTTGATTCATGTAGTATTCTGGTTTTGATAACAATTCTTGAATTTTGTTGTTATTAAAATAAGTTGACTTGACATGTGTTGTAAATAACCTTCTGCATTTAAATGTTGTCAGTGTTGAGTTGTGGTGTAAATTGAGATGCTGTACATGTAGTGTTATTGCTGAAAACATGACAATAAATTGCTGCTAACTACTAATACAGTGTCTTACAATTTTACAATTTTAATTCTTTGGACTAACTAATTTTGTGTGTTTGTAATTAAATATTATCCGTATTTTTTCATTGCCAACATTCCCTTTGCATTTTCAGAAAAGTCACAAATAATGCAGGAGTTAGTTCATTTATGACAAATCAATAACTTCACTGCCAATTTCAAACAAGTAAACAGAATACGACAAATATTTTCAAAATTTATATATTCACAAGGTATATATATAATTTATCATATGCATTTTACAAGTACATAGTCATCAAAACTGGATTTAACATTCTGAAAAATATGAACCAACCACACCATTACATTATTCAAAGTTTCATTCCATTTTATAGTTGACTCACATTTCAGTCTCATAGTTAAATCCACTAAATACATACAAATAAATTAATCATTACCAAGGAAGTAGGTGTAAGTGCTGATTGATTTTAAAACATATATTTTATGTGTAACAGTAAAAGAATTATAGATTTAGTAAATAAAAGAACTTTGAAATATTAAGAATGGTTTCTGGGAGATTTAGTGAAGAGTGTTCTTGTCTAAACACTGCCAAAGATAAAATGACTTGTTCTGAATTTGTAATCTTAGATCAGGCATATGGTGGTCTGACAAATCTAAGACACAAATATTTATGTATGCACCTTTAAGTTGCAAGGAGTTTTAAGAATAAAAATTGTTTCCTATGAAAGCTTCTCTAGCATTCTCTACATTAATGAAACTTCTTAACGATAATTTTTTAAATTGTATTTTAATTATCTTCAATACACAAAGAGAGACTATAAATAATTCTCAGATATAAGTAATACATTAAAAATGGTAAGTCATTTGTTGTTAAAATCTGAATGCTAAATTGTCTTCATTGAGCATGCTACTTTAAATTGTCTTCATTGAGCATGCTACTTTAAATTGTCTTCATTGAGCATGCTACTTTAAATTGTCTTCATTGAGCATGCTACTTTAAATTGTCTTCATTGAGCATGCTACTTTAAACCTATTTTTAAAAAAATCACAAAGACAAATTGTATAAAAATAAAAACAATTATTAGATGAATGCCTTGTTTAGCACAACACAATAGCCTAACAGTAGAGTAACATTTGAAAAAAAACCAACAAAAAACCTATAAATTATCATCCTAAGATAAATAATCAAACTTCCACATCACTCTACATACCATTCATTCTCCTATCATTATCTCATGTAACTTATCCAAAATGAAATAATATCTATAGCACATATATGCAGATAATCTAATGCCTCCTGCTGGTCACCAATACATAAACCAAAATAAATAACTAAATTGATCATTAATCAAGTATGTTCCAACTCTGAACCAATATTTCACCCCAAAACCACACACTTTAAAATAAATTTTAAAAAGCCATTGAGGTTATTTTTAGAACAATTGTTATGTTTGGATTGCCTTCAGTGTCAAGGCAGAGTTAGATACATTTCATTCTCATCAAGTGAAAAGTTTCAATGTCATGGACTCATAACCACTAATTAATGATGTTCAGAGACACCAAACTTAAATAAAGGTTCAGCTTGATAAAAAAAAACAACTTCATTCCAAAATGTTAAAATTAGGACTGGTACTGATTAATTTTTTTTGTTAGATTAACCGGGAAAAAATGTAATAGATTAATTTCAATTAATTATATTTTAATATCGCATATATAGATCCCGTTAAGTCAAGAATCATTATTTCGCAAAATCGTTTAATTCCATGGCTCCCAAATTTTGTGACTTAATACAGCAAATTTGTTCTGCTATGCAAGAAATAAGGAAGAAAAACCTTTTTGTTTACATAGGCACGTCTAAAAAAAAATAATAATACAAGGGAAAAGTATGTAAGTAAAAAAATAAAAATAATTAATAAATTGGAGAAAAAAAAGAATAAATATTTTATTAAATTTTAATCGAATATTAATCGATCAAATTAATTTTAATCGATTAATATTTTTAAAGATTATTCAATCGTTAATTTACGCAGTCCTAGTTAAAATGCTTTTCTTTTATATATTGCTTTTTAGGTAATATTGATTCTATAAACTAGAATTTCATTAACAGTGGAGTGGAACAATCATGAGAAATAAATTAAGTATTTTAATTAAACCAGAAATGCTCAAATAAATCTTTTTTGTCATATATATTATATTTGAACATGAAATTCCTTAAAGAGAAATAATTTTTGCTCTAGCTAAAACAAATTATAATTTAAGGAGAAACAATGTATATTTAAAAAAATTTCAAATGCATCATCAAATATTCATGTTGTATGAATTTCCCATAGTTGGCAAACTTGAGTTTAGCCTATCAAAAATGATAAATTCTGTCATATTTCAATAGTTCCAATAATGTTTTCATGTTGTTTTAGAAGCTGAAGAAGCAGTACATGAATTTTTCAAAGTGTCATAAACACTTTCCTTAGAGAAAACAATGTAGGGAGAATCGCAGTTTAAACAAGAATATCAATGTTTAATTTAATTTGGGTAAAAAAAATGTTCTGAAATATAGTAAACTAGACGCCCCGCGGTGTAGCATACGCCGAATACTTGCTCATGGAGAGTGCAAAGGAAGTGGAGAAAGAACGGACAAAAACTAAAGCACGAAGAACTCAAAACAACGTTTGTTAGGACTGCCAACTCATTGTTGGTTTCGAGACATTTGCAGGCGAAATTAGGTACACCCCTAACTTCTATGAAGTCAGCCATTAAAGTGATAATCGGTTTAAAATCAGAGTTACATAATCGATAATCGGTTTTCCACATACAAAAAAAAATAACACGCAATTAACAACCCTAAATATGACTAACCCTCGCTAGGGTCGGCCAATCACAGTTTATGTTTATGGGATGGTAGTATTAAATGGGAGGCAGGTAACAACAGCCTCAGTGTGCATGTCTTCACGTTTACTCGCTATTTTTTATTTACATTTACTTGGTGCTGCTTTTTGTGTCTGTACTCTCACCCACCCACCCAACCGTTCTTTGCGCTGTCTATGATGAGCCAGTCTGAGGCGTATGCTATGCAATAAAGGGGTAAAAGAACGGGCACAAACAGACATTAAAAAAAAATGTATTCGTTGGGGCTTGAACCCAGGACCTTCCCCGCATGAGGCATGAGGCGGACGTGATAACCAGTACAGTGAAACGCAAGGACCATTGTTCATTGTTAGTCACCCCTCCACTACCTTCGCTTGCCAACCGTTAACTGTGTTTAGTTGACCCCAGCGAGGGTCATTCGTCATGCTTGTTTGCACATACTTGCTTGCGTCGTGGTGTCTCGCATGGTCCCATGAAGAGAATTATATATATAGATTCTCTGGTTCTTACTACAGCAGTGCCATTTGACAACTGATTATTCCCCCTTTATCAGCGCACAGCCAGACCAGGTGTTAAATATTCCCCTGAGATATGAACATTTCTCACATACTTCCAGCACATCTGCTGGTAACATCAGAGCATCAGCTATTAAATGACGGTCCAACCATTACATTTAGCTCAATCCTAAGTCACAAATAAATTAACACACCCAGAAGAATATCTATTCAAGGGGAAAAAAGGGGCAAGGTGCTGACAACAAAAATTAATAAAAAGAAACAAAACCCACATCACTGGTACACAGGGCTCATTTGAACAAACTTAAACAAATAGTAAATGCAACAAACATCAAATCAGTTTCATATGTAACAATTAGAATTCAATAATCTTGCAATCCAATTTCAGCAAGAATGCTCCAAAACAAACAAAAATGAACCAAATATTTGACTAAAAAAATTGCAATGAAATACATATCAAAGGGTGAAAAATAAATTCATGAATTATGTTTTTTAAGAGAAAATGACATTTTTCATTTTGTTCATTTCAAAAGTGATACAGCCCAAAACAAGAATGTAATCAAGCCTCTATATTTGTTTATCAACAGTCACTATTGAGTCTATCATATTATCAACAGCCACTATTGAGTCTATCATATTATCAACAGCCACTATTGAGTCTATCATATTATCAACAGCCACTATTGAGTCTATCATATTATCAACAGCCACTATTGAGTCTATCATATTATCAACAGCCACTATTGAGTCTATCATATTATCAACAGCCACTATTGAGTCTATCACACTGAAACCTATCACCATTAGCTGTACTAATCCAAAGCTCTTTAAATTTAAATAAAAGTTATTCCTTTGGGAAACTGGTTCAGACCAGGGACAACCAAATTTCTCAATTATTCAAATAATAATGATATGTAACAGAGCAACATAAATAATTAAATAATATCCAAGTAAGAACGCAAAGAAGCAACTATATCAAGATTTTTGTGTGCTCCTCTAAAGAACATACAGTACAAATGTTATGTAATTAACACCAAGAGTAAGTTATCTACAGGCTAACTTTGATTGATAAATTACTTTTAAATGTAACTCCCAGCTAGGTTTGTTATAAAGTTTTTTAATCAGTCAGGTTCCTGACTAAAAATTGATTTGTCTTGAGTAATGCTGAATAAAGCAAACTGCAGTTTCATTTTTTTACAGCATTCAACAATTACATGTGGAAGGGGAGGAATTTCAAATCCTAAAGAAATGACGATTGAGTGGGGAAAACAACATGATACTTCACAACACTGTCAGATTATTTTGTCAGTCAGAATAAACATAAGATTATAGTTCAGTTGTTGGGTGTTTTCAGAGCCTGGGAAAAATGCTATCAGTTCAAGAGACTAAGACACAAAAGATACATCTTGTAACATTTTCTTTTATATACAAGGTGGATCCATTGCAATCAATAATATTTTTATCTTAAAAAAATCACCTTTGAAGAATGATGGAACAATTAATATCTCTGATTGCAGAACATGTGCCATGGTGCCACAGGGTTAAACTTATCCTGCCCTTTCACCAAAGCTCACATGGTGCCACAGGGTTAAACTTGTCCTGCCCAGAGCACACATGGTGCCACAGGGTTAAACTTGTCCTGCCCAGAGCACACATGGTGATTTTAACCAAACCCTCAATCTTGAGACAAACCACTCAGTCCTGGATATGGACAATTCACTGCCTTTGTCTAAACAGCAGCCTGTATCCAGTCACACAAAACTCACACATGCTGTCATTGGTCACACACAACTCACATGTGCTGTCATTGATCATCACACACAACTCACATGTACTGTCATCGATGATCACACACAACTCACATGTGCTGTCATTGATCATCACACACAACTCACATGTGCTGTCATGATCATCACACACAACTCACACATGCTGTCACTGATCACACACAACTCACAGGTCCTATCATTGGTCACATTTCACAGTCCATTCTCCTGACCCCGAGACAGCAGTGGACTAACTGTTAAGACCAGCTGCAAATCGTTTTGTCCACATCCTTGCCACCCTGTCATGCTCCTTTCTGTTCTGTAAATACTGTGTAGCTATACTCCCTACCAGTGGGTCAGCTGGATTACAGTCTGTCAGCAAGGAACAGACAGACAACAGCACCTGCCGCAAAGTCAATAAGTAGAAATCAAAGCAAAGTTTTAAATGAAATTATTTTACTAGTGACTACAATAGAGCTCTTTTAAAAAAAACTCAACTAGATCTAGAAGAATTGGAATATTTAAAAAAAAAGCTAACATCATTTAAAGAGAAATACCTATGTCTCCTGCTCTATTACCTCATTAAATCTGCTTCCAGTTAGTACTTAGTGCCACTGACTAGTACTTGTTTAATAAGTTAGCACTTAGTGCCACTGACTAGTACTTGTTTAATAAGTTAGCACTTAGTGCCACTGACTAGTACTTGTTTAATAAGTTAGCACTTAGTGCCACTGACTAGTACTTGTTTAATAAGTTAGCACTTAGTGCCACTGACTAGTACTTGTTTAATAAGTTAGCACTTAGTGCCACTGACTAGTACTTGTTTAATAAGTTAGCACTTAGTGCCACTGACTAGTACTTGTTTAATAAGTTAGCACTTAGTGCCACTGACTAGTACTTGTTTAATAAGTTAGCACTTAGTGCCACTGACTAGTACTTGTTTAATAAGTTAGCACTTAGTGCCACTGACTAGTACTTGTTTAATAAGTTAGCACTTAGTGCCACTGACTAGTACTTGTTTAATAAGTTAACACTTAGTGCCACTGACTAGTACTTGTTTAATAAGTTAGCACTTAGTGCCACTGACTAGTACTTGTTTAATAAGTTAGCACTTAGTGCCACTGACTAGTACTTGTTTAATAAGTTAGCACTTAGTGCCACTGACTAGTACTTGTTTAATAAGTTAGCACTTAGTGCCACTGACTAGTACTTGTTTAATAAGTTAGCACTTAGTGCCACTGACTAGTACTTGTTTAATAAGTTAGCACTTAGTGCCACTGACTAGTACTTGTTTAATAAGTTAGCACTTAGTGCCACTGACTAGTACTTGTTTAATAAGTTAACACTTAGTGCCACTGACTAGTACTTGTTTAATAAGTTAGCACTTAGTGCCACTGACTAGTACTTGTTTAATAAGTTAGCACTTAGTGCCACTGACTAGTACTTGTTTAATAAGTTAGCACTTAGTGCCACTGACTAGTACTTGTTTAATAAGTTAGCACTTAGTGCCACTGACTAGTACTTGTTTAATAAGTTAGCACTTAGTGCCACTGACTAGTACTTGTTTAATAAGTTAGCACTTAGTGCCACTGACTAGTACTTGTTTAATAAGTTAGCACTTAGTGCCACTGACTAGTACTTGTTTAATAAGTTAGCACTTAGTGCCACTGACTAGTACTTGTTTAATAAGTTAGCACTTAGTGCCACTGACTAGTACTTGTTTAATAAGAATGAATCAATTTGTTTTCTAGAGAAGGTCCCACTTATTGATAACTTTAATAATAAAAATCTATTGAAAGTCCCAAACATCTGTTATCTACCTTTGATATGGTCAGAGCTGGACTCCAGTTGTCTTTAAGAATATCGAGGCAGATGGCACCTTGACTGTTGATGTTACAATGATAGATCCGAGTGCGGAAGGTCACCTGGGGAGAAATAAAGACAAAGTGAAATTAGATCTAAATGGACCAGACAAGGTGAGGATTATAGCTTAGAAAGTAGAGTATTTTAATGCATAACATTGTGAGTTGAGAGTATAAATCTTTTCCATCTTATGTTGTCTTATCTTATATATTACAAGCATTCTTGCAATACAGAATATCATTAAGACCTATGCTCATCAAATGTGTATTCAGATGACTGACTTACCTTTGGTGGTTTAAATGGGTACTCTGCGGAAAAATGAATATCCAGGAAGAAGACACCGCCCTCGTAGACACTCCCTGTTGGTCCTAATATCGTGGAGGCCCATTCATACAAGTTGTCTCCCTTGGGACCAGCGCTTTGAAAAGACAAAAAGATTTATGTACATGATGAAAAGTGGAGATGGCACCTGGCCTGACAGATGGCACCTGGCCTGACAGATGGCACCTGGCCTGACAGATGGCACCTGGCCTGACAGATGGCACCTGGCCTGACAGATGGCACCTGGCCTGACAGATGGCAAATGGCCTGACAGATGGCACCTGGCCTGACAGATGGCACCTGGCCTGACAGATGGCACCTGGCCTGACAGATGGCACCTGGCCTGACAATTTCCACCCATACATGTACAGCCATCTGTCTGTTGACAGGTGTCCACAATGATACAAAGTCAAGTGTACCTGTATCACGATAGTGTGTCAACAAAATAGACCCAGTAAAATTAGTGGCATAGCTAAGATGAGAAGGGTAGCTAAGATGAGTGGCATAGCTAAGATGAGTGGCATAGCTAAAATGAGAAGGGTAGCTAAGATGAGTGGCATAGCTAAGATGAGTGGCATAGCTAAGACGAGTGGCATAGCTAAGACGAGTGGCATAGCTAAGATGAGTGGCATAGCTAAGATGAGAAGGGTAGCTAAGATGAGTGGCATAGCTAAAATGAGTGGCATAGCTAAGATGAGTGGCATAGCTAAGATGAGTGGCATAGCTAAAATGAGTGGCATAGCTAAGATGAGAAGGGTAGCTAAGATGAGAAGGGTAGCTAAGATGAGAAGGGTAGCTAAGATGAGTGGCATAGCTAAGATGAGTGGCATAGCTAAGATGAGTGGCATAGCTAAGATGAGTGGCATAGCTAAGATGAGTGGCATAGCTAAGATGAGTGGCATAGCTAAGACGAGTGGCATAGCTAAGATGAGTGGCATAGCTAAGATGAGTGGCATAGCTAAGATGAGTGGCATAGCTAAGATGAGAAGGGTAGCTAAGATGAGTGGCATAGCTAAAATGAGTGGCATAGCTAAGATGAGTGGCATAGCTAAGATGAGTGGCATAGCTAAGATGAGTGGCATAGCTAAAATGAGTGGCATAGCTAAGATGAGAAGGGTAGCTAAGATGAGTGGCATAGCTAAGATGAGTGGCATAGCTAAGATGAGTGGCATAGCTAAGATGAGTGGCATAGCTAAGATGAGTGGCATAGCTAAGATGAGTGGCATAGCTAAGATGAGTGGCATAGCTAAGATGAGTGGCATAGCTAAGATGAGTGGCATAGCTAAGATGAGTGGCATAGCTAAGATGAGTGGCATAGCTAAGATGAGTGGCATAGCTAAGATGAGTGGCATAGCTAAGATGAGTGGCATAGCTAAGATGAGTGGCATAGCTAAGATGAGTGGCATAGCTAAGATGAGTGCCCCTTGGTCACGCTAGGCTTTTTGACACCCACTTCTTAAAAAAATAAATTAATAAACACAACAGTGGATGGTCTGCCCGGGGCGGCTGGTGGCTGATCCTCTCCTGCCTACGCCCTTGATTAACGTAAATATTTTAATTAGGTCAATACCCCAGTTCTCAAGCCATTTTTACATCACCACGCACCACATCAACATATGATTAGTGTGGACAAACGGTCCCATTACCATGGACAAACGGTCCCATTACCATGGTCGGACAAACGGTCCCATTACCATGGACAAACGGTCCCATTACCATGGACAAACGGTCCCATTATCATGGACAAACGGTCCCATTACCATGGACAAACGGTCCCATTACCATGGACAAACGGTCCCATTACCATGGACAAACGGTCCCATTACCATGGACAAACGGTCCCATTACCATGGTCGGACAAACGGTCCCATTACCATGGACAAACGGTCCCATTACCATGGACAAACGGTCCCATTACCATGGACAAACGGTCCCATTACCATGGACAAACGGTCCCATTACCATGGACAAACGGTCCCATTACCATGGACTAACAGTCCCATTACCATGGACAAACGGTCCCATTACCATTGTTCATCCTTGCGTGGCATTGTGATTTTGATGGCAATTGTCAATAATACGCTCGAGATTGTCATATCAAATAGTCGGCTGCAACCCGTAGCAGTAGTCTCTTGCAATGCTCTTATTACAAAGACAGGATAAAAGTTACAATTGTGACAGAATATAGCTGATAAGCTATTGGTGTGCTCCCCCCCCCATGGATGTATATGTAGTTTAGGGAGGAAGCAAAGGGCCACACGTCTTGACATGCGTAGTACATGTATATATGAAGGGGAAGGTCTAGGTCGGACATCATGACTGTAAGAGTGAGCGGTCCTTACATCTCAGAATCTAGGGTTAAGCTAAGACTAAGATAACACCGCTGAGTTACAACTCTTGCTGCCAAGGTGAGGTGCGCAAAGTAGCAAGGTCGTCCAATAGTTTATTCTACTGAGGAGGGCCGCTCGCGGTGACATGATCATTTTTAGGGCAGCTTTATTGCCGTGGTCCTGACATCGTTGATGGGTGTCCATGTGTTACATTCAGATGGGTCAGTCGCGGGGAAGACGGTACGTCTAACTGAAGACGCCGCCCATAGATGAAATAGTGCAGGAGACCCTTCTCCCACACTTTTCCTAACCTTCTGTTTGGCTCCACAACATGTAGGCCACACATTTATAGTTGGCCCCACAACGTGTAAGTGACACATTTATAGTTGACCCCACAACGTGTAAGTGACACATTTATAGTTGGCCCCACAACGTGTAAGTGACACATTTATAGTTGGCCCACAACGTGTAAGTGACACATTTATAGTTGGCCCCACAACGTGTAAGTGACACATTTATAGTTGGCCCCACAACGTGTAAGTGACACATTTATAGTTGGCCCCACAACGTGTAAGTGACACATTTATAGTTGGCCCCACAACGTGTAAGTGACACATTTATAGTTGCCCCACAACGTGTAAGTGACACATTTATAGTTGGTCCCACAACGTGTCAGTGACACATTTATAGTTGGTCCCACAACGTGTAAGTGACACATTTATAGTTGGTCCCACAACGTGTAAGTGACACATTTATAGTTGGTCCGACAACGTGTAAGTGACACATTTATAGTTGGTCCCACGACGTGTAAGTGACACACTTATAGTTCGTCCCACGACGTGTAAGTGACACATTTATAGTTGGTCCCACAACGTGCAAGTGACACATTTATAGTTGGTCCCACAACGTGTAAGTGACACATTTATAGTTGGCCCCACAACGTGTAAGTGACATATTTATAGTTGGCCCCACAACGTGTAAGTGACACATTTATAGTTGATCCCAGAACGTGTAAGTGACACATTTATAGTTGGCCCCAGAACGTGTAAGTGACACATTTATAGTTGGCCCCACAACGTGTAAGTGACATATTTATAGTTGGCCCCACAACGTGTAAGTGACACATTTATAGTTGGTCCCAGAACGTGTAAGTGACACATTTATAGTTGGCCCCACAACGTGTAAGTGACATATTTATAGTTGGCCCCACAACGTGTAAGTGACATATTTATAGTTGGCCCACAACGTGTAAGTGACACATTTATAGCTGTTTGCGCGATCTCTTGTGACCATTGTTGTGACAAGTTGATCCCATACAAATGAAACTGGAATCACAAAGACACATGCCAAGAGATGCTGTCAACATAATCATGCCATCATCCAACTATGTTCATTTCATCGGACTATCGATTTTAAGAGCACGCACATGGCCTTCAATGAATTAAACATAAAAGAGTCCCCCCCCCCACCAATAGGAACAGACGCTTCAGAACATTTGGCAGTGTGACACAATGTGCTATTTTAAGCGTGACGGTGTGACCTCTGACTAAATAACTACCATCATATAAGAAATTTACCATCTGAAAAGCAAAAACATTTTTGCAAGCCAGGTAACGACAAAACATAACTCACATTTTGGCCCTTCAAACTAAATGTAACTGATGGTTAATACACTGTTGTAGAAACGACCACCGACCGTATCACAGTGGCTGGATCTGCCACCCACCACGACCGTATCACAGTGGCTGGATCTGCCACCCACCACGACCGTATCACAGTGGCTGGATCTGCCACCCACCACGACCGTATCACAGTGGCAGGATCTGCCACCCACCACGACCGTATCACAGTGGCTGGATCTGCCACCCACCACGACCGTATCACAGTGGCTGGATCTGCCACCCACCACGACCGTATCACAGTGGCAGGATCTGCCACCCACCACGACCGTATCACAGTGGCTGGATCTGCCACCCACCACGACCGTATCACAGTGGCTGGATCTGCCACCCACCACGACCGTATCACAGTGGCTGGATCTGCCACCCACCACGACCGTATCACACTGGCTGGATCTGCCACCCACCACAGAATCAATGGTAGAGAAGTGACCTGAAAAGTACTAAAGAGATGCTCAACGTTCGGCCCACGAGCACGCCAGGAGTGACAATGTCACAATGTATTTTGGCTTCGTCTCATTGGCTCAGCTGAACTAAGGAAACGGAATGTCACAATGTATTTTGGCTTCGTCTCATTGGCTCAGCTGAACTAATGCCACGGAATGTCACAATGTATTTTTGCTTCGTCTCATTGGCTCAGCTGAACTAATGCCACGGAATGTCACAATGTATTTTGGCCTCGTCTCATTGGCTCAGCTGAACTAATGCCACGGAATGTCACAATGTATTTTGGCTTCGTCTCATTGGCTCAGCTGAACTAATGCCACGGAATGTCACAATGTATTTTGGCTTCGTCTCATTGGCTCAGCTGAACTAATGCCACGGAATGTCACAATGTATTTTGGCCTCGCCTCATTGGCTCAGCTGAACTAATGCCACGGAATGTCACAATGTATTTTGACTTCGTCTCATTGGCTCAGCTGAACTAATGCCACGGAATGGGTCTAGTTCTACACCACCCTAGACTCTCAATTGGTCTAATGGATTTACTTGATCCCGATTGTAGATTGTAATGTGAAGATGTACATGAGAAGGTAAGTACACCAATCCTGTACATGAGAAGGTAGTACACACATCCTGTACATGAGAAGGTAAGTACATCAATCCTGTACATGAGAAGGTAAGTACACCAATCCTGTACATGAGAAGGTAAGTACACCAATAAGTACACCAATCCTGTACATGAGAAGGTAAGTACACCAATCCTGTACATGAGAAGATAAGTACACCAATCCTGTACATGTGAAGGTAAGTACACAAATTCTGTACATGAGAAGGTGAGTACACCAATCCTGTACATGAGAAGGTAAGTACACCAATCCTGTACATGAGAAGGTAAGTACACAAATCCTGTACATGTGAAGCTAAGTACGCAGTGGATGACAGAAATGGGGAACATAGTAAGCTGTAACGATGAGAACATATAAAGCTGATTTTTATCTTTTGTCTGAAACAGAAACTAAACCGAAAAGTGACCAAATGTAAACTTGAGATGAAAGTGAAATTCGATGTGATTATTTTTCATACAAAGTACCATGTATGTCCTTGCAGCTGGCCTATATATGCTCAAAAATATATTGGAGAGAAAAACTTGAAATGTCCCATACTGGGGACATTTAGAGGTGCCGCTTAATGAATTCTAACTTATATAAATAATTCCCACTAACAGGTGGACCTTTCAAACAACCCGATATCAATGTTCTCAAACAACCAGAGCTCCAGGCTTTGCTTAAATTGACCACCGTCCACTGGTCATCTCCTGGATGTTTAGAAAGATTAACACAATTCAATTGCCCAACAATGGCTCGCCGTTTTCCTTTTGCGATAAGTGGCCAGCCCGGAGTATTTGGTTCAGGGCTGTCGAGCAAGGGCAACTACATATGCCAAACACACAGCAGCATCATTTTTCACACTGTCTATCCTCAACACTCAACACCATAAATAATGGTCATTGGCGGTAATGAAAACGGGCCAGAAAATCAATTAAAAGATGAAGGCTTTATAAGGGGGTGTTGACGGGTGGATAAATATAATACAACTATATAATACAATAAAGTATCCAGTAACTAAGACCAAAGACTTGATCACGTATCTAGTCACTGAGACCAAAGACTTGATCACGTATCTAGTCACTGAGACCAAAGACTTGATCACGTATCTAGTCACTGAGACCAAAGACTTGATCACGTATCTAGTCACTGAGACCAAAGACTTGATAACGTATCTAGTCACTGAGACCAAAGACTTGATAACGTATCTAGTCACTGAAACCAAAGACTTGATCACGTATCTAGTCATTAAACCAAAGACTTGATAACGTATCTAGTCACTGAGACCAAAGACTTGATAACGTATCTAGTCACTGAAACCAAAGACTTGATAACGTATCCAGTAACTAAGACCAAAGACTTGATAACGTATCTAGTCACTGAGACCAAAGACTTGATAACGTATCTAGTCACTGAGACCAAAGACTTGATCACGTATCTAGTCACTGAGACCAAAGACTTGATCACGTATCTAGTCACTGAAACCAAAGACTTGATCACGTATCTAGTCACTAAGACCAAAGACTTGATCATGTATCTAGTCACTGAAACCAAAGATTTTATCACGTATCTAGTCACTGAAACCAAAGACTTGATCACGTATCTAGTCACTGCACTGAAACCAAAGACTTGATCACGTATCTAGTGTAGAGATCATTCGTACTACTTGGCTCTTCATCTCGCATACTTAAAACAAAGGCATCTTTAAATCGAACAATGTTTCTCTTTTATTAATCTTCAATTCTGGCTAATACACTCGTTCTCTATACGACTCTCTCACTGCCTGTCGGTTCCCCTGTGGTCATGGGCGTAGGGAAGGGGGGGCAAGGCCCTCCCCCCTACATTTGAGAAAAAAAAATTAATTTATTAAATGCATTAATAAATGTTGTATTTTAACTATTACAGCACTAATTTGTAAGTCTTATTAATTTCTAAGGCTTTTTTCAACCCTTATCTTATACTGAACTTGAATTTAATTGAAAATTGTACCTGTATGGCATTGCCAGTTAAAATATAAAAAAGTGGGATTTTTTTGCCCCCCCCCCTGGAAAAATTCCTAGCGAAGCCCATGTCTGTGGTGGGGTAAGTCTTTCGTCGTCCGTCCTCTTAACCCTGGGATGGGTGATCGTCTTGTCTCCTACAGTCCTCTCCTTATATTGCTGGCCAAAGGTATGTGATTGACATTCGAGAATGCCCCCTTGGTGTGAGCAATAAAATGTTCAGTCTTTCATTCCCTTACCCATGTCCAATGATTAGCTACTAAAGTTTCCACCGTAGTTCCTAATGTTTCCCCCATCCTATAGTTCCGTCCAATGGCACTAAAAATTTCGCTCCCTGTTTCTAACAAAGCTGTCCTTGTTCTACACTACCTTACCACCCCGACGTTCCGTGGCTGGGGGGGGGGAGAGAAGGCCGGAATATTTCGTTTCCGGTCATTGTTTATAGAGCACGGTTCACATTCCAGGTATGGCACCGTCGCGCCCTACCTATCGTCAGCTCCCCTCTCAAATATTTCAACCAAGGTTCTCAATTATATATATATATATATATATATATATATATTATATATTCAACACAGGTCCTCCACACTAGTCATTGAGACCAAAGACTTCATCAGTTTGAAGACCACAGAGACCAGTCAATTTTGGTCAACAGTTAAATATTGATTAGAGGTGCAGTTGAATTTACCTTCAGTTCTATCAAAGCATTAATCGATCCCATTTTATATCATTTCTTTTGTCACGTTTTAGGATATTGATAAATCTTTATATGTATATTTCATTTTCAAAAGACACCTCCCTACGTTAAACTGATAAAAGCTAGAATTAACATTTATTACATAATTTATTTTTTATAAGTACATTATTTTTTAAAGCCTTCGACGCCAATTTAAACAGCTTATTCTTGATTTCAACCTTATTGCATGTTCAAATGACGGAAGGTATACGAAATGTAAAACAATAATAAAGAATACATTATAACGCCATCTATCAAACGTCCACTAACCAGCCGTCTAACCATCTATCAAACGTCCACTAACCAGCCGTCTAACCATCTATCAAACGTCCACTAACCAGCCGTCTAACCATCTATCAAACGTCCACTAACCAGCCGTCTAACCATCTATCAAACGTCCATTAACCAGCCGTCTAACCATGTATCAAACGTCCACTAACCAGCTGTCTAGCCATCTATCAAACGTCCACTAACCAGCCGTCTAACCATCTATCAAACGTCCATTAACCAGCTGTCTAGCCATCTATCAAACGTCCACTAACCAGCCGTCTAACCATCTATCAAACGTCCACTAACCAGCCGTCTAACCATCTATCAAACGTCCACTAACCAGCCGTCTAACCATCTATCAAACGTCCATTAACCAGCTGTCTAGCCATCTATCAAACGTCCACTAACCAGCCGTCTAACCATCTATCAAACGTCCATTAACCAGCTGTCTAGCCATCTATCAAACGTCCATTAACCAGCCGTCTAACCATCTATCAAACGTCCATTAACCAGCCGTCTAACCATCTATCAAACGTCCATTAACCAGCTGTCTAGCCATCTATCAAACGTCCACTAACCAGCCGTCTAACCATCTATCAAACGTCAACTAACCAGTCGTCTAACCATCTATCAAACGTCAACTAACCAGCCGTCTAACCATCTATCAAACGTCAACTAACCAGCCGTTTAACCGATAAAAAGATTTCCCAAAACGCCCACCCAAATCCCAGAGGCTGAGGACATTCAAAAGAATGGCCACAACCACCCCCACCCCAATTCAGCATACATGAGGCACCAAGTTCAAGTTGTTCCAACGTCCCTATCTAAAAAGTGTTTTTGGCTCAACGGCTAAACATCTTACTTGAAAGTGAGCCAAATTTATTCATAGTATCTCAGCTTCTTACACCGCAATTATTAAATCATATTACACGATGTGGCAGAGTTTGAGATGAGGTTCAGAATTGTTTCTGTTTTCAAACGTCTCATTGATAAACCGAGTGTCGACATAGAGCACTTATTACAACTCACATCTAGATTACAGATTAGCTCAACATTAAATAGCCCCGCATGCCAATCAATATTGATATGAACATTATCATAGGGGCCGTCCGTAAAGTACGTCACGCTCCGAGGGGGGGGGGTGTAATAAAGTGTGACACTTTGTGACAGGGGGAGGGGGGGTCAGGCTATGTGTGATGTCACACATTTATTTTTTAAATTATTTTTTTCTTATTTATTTATATTTTTTAGTAGAAATTAAATAGCTTTAAAAGTTATTTTCAAAAATTTTATGAAACATTAGAATTATTTTTATGTCAAAATAGCATGAAATGCGTATCTCTTGAATTTGTTAATCATAAATCTGAATTGGATGCAGCATGACTAATATAAGGATCAGGAATGGTTTGACAATCACGTTCGTACCAGCCAATATTTCACACAAACTGTTAAATATCAGGACATAAAATGTTGCGACAAAGTATGAAGCTCAATATTTCCACGTTTTACCTTCAAGATTCTTCCCTCCTCTAATCCCAATCAACCAAACAAATGATGGACTCAAAGCTTAAGAAAGAGCAGATGCAGATTCTCATAAATTTCCATCCTTGTTTGTAGCACAAACTCTCAAATTTGATGAAATTATGCCAAGATCAACAGGAGTTTTCAAAGTACAACCATATGATTACAAGCTTATTTGATCGACTTTGCAAAGTATGTCACTTATATTTTGCCTCAAAAATAATGTTGAAGAAACATACAGGACAACACAGAGCTCGGGCTCAGGAGAATGTGCCCACCAAAACTGTTCAAGAATCAACTCAGATAAAACGCATCCGTCCTTTGAGAATCGCTTCTAGAAGGTAAAGAGAACCCATGGCAGTTATTGTCAGCAGGGAAAATGCACATACAGAGGCTGTTGAGTGGTAAGATGATGTCCAGTGAATATTTTTGAATGAAACATACTTCATATGACCATAATAAACAGATTCAATTTAGCACAAGAGTTGGTCACGTAATTTGTCAATCTAGTCTTTTTTAAAATTCAAATTGTTTTATTTCCTTTTTATTATTTAATCACTGGTTGAGGTCAAGCTTCGCTAATCTACTTCTTATCCTGTGTCAATAGAATGCATAATGGGAAGATTATCTAAAACTTGACCTCACCCATTGTAAATGAAAAGGTAGCAGATAAATGATGTGTATTATATAATTGTCGAGTCTAACTTTTGCAATTTTTGTTTTCAAATTCGATGTAGATTGAGTTACTGTTTCATTGAATAACTGTGAAAACTGTTGACAATTAACTATTCTAATGTTAAAGTCATTTTAACCCTCTATTACACAATGTGACCATTTGGTAACAAAGTGAAATAATAATTATTTCACTAATGCTTGATTAGTTTTTTAATTTTTCAGACTGGTTCCCCTTTTATTTTATCATGTTTTGAACTTTTATACCGGAGAACTCTTCACTTAGACCATTTCGTATTTTTGTAAGAGCAACTTTTATTTGGTCACAGTGGGCTACACTTGTGTCTACCGAATCTCGTAAGTACAAGTGTTCGTTTTTTATCGCATAATGAAAGTTTCTGTTCGAAAAAATATTAAATGGTAACATTAATGTTTATACAATAATTATGTGAGCTTATGTTTGATATTTGTCATCAACGTTTGATAAAATTTGAAAAAAATGGTATGTGACCATTTGGTAACAGTGCGTCTATGTGGTTATTTTTTTGGGGTGGTTTTTCTTGTTGGAAAATGACAACATACTAAAGCTAACATTTTATAAGCGATATAAATAGTGTTTTATTTATAGAATATTTATAAATATCAAATATTTATGTTAGCCTTTTATACTTTTATAAAATTAACAAGTTTTACAATCTTTAATGTTAAATTAAAAATAATTTTAAAATTCTTTTTTATAAATAGAATTATAAATAGAATTAGACATATGGATGATAATCAATGATATACAACATATATATTTTGTACATTTTCTATTTGTTTGTTTTTTTCCTCTCAAGAATTCAAATACCAAAGTCTTGTATCCATCAAGGTTTCTTGGAAAAAATAAAGATGTACATGTTTGTGCCATTCCTGAGGACCCAGATGATAATGAACTATCTTAGGAAGATGACTATGATGTAGATGAAACTTTTAATCCAGAATCAGAGCACAACAGAGATTCAGGTAAATTTACATAATTTTTAAAAATAAAATATTATGTCTTATATCTTTTGAAAGAATAATTAAATATCATTCAATACAATTGTTGACGTAAACACTAAAAAAATAATAATTCAATTTGTCCTTTTCAGACTCAACAACACCAGTCTCTGAGAGGGATATGAATGAAGCACCTGGTAATTTTTAGGTACTGCAGTCCAACCACAGGCAAAAGTATCAAATGGACATTTTGTTAGCAGCAGAATTCTTTCCTCAAGATCCTGTTTTTGTTTTTGTTTTATCGCTGTTGCAAAAGAGCATCAAAATCCTATAGACTACTTTAGGGAAATTATTGATGAATAAATAATGGATAATTTTGTAATACAATCAAACATTTACAGAGCTCAGACAAATATGAACCAATATTTGGATGCTAATGAACTGGAGCAGTTTACTGGAGTTTATTTATGATGAGCATCATAGTTCAAATGCCAAAAGCAGTTGTTACTGGGGAATTGATACTCGTTATGACAAGGTGGCTAATAAAAATATATCTATAACAATATAACCCCAACAGTTTAAAAAGTGTGTGTGTTGTTCTATTACTGGAGTGATTCATAACTTTGAATGATACTTCTGTAAAATTCTGCCGTGTAAAATAGAATTGGTTATAGGAGCTTCTGGAAACATTGTGCTCCGTCTAGTTATCAATGTTACAAGTAAGAAATAAACAACACTCAATGATTGTTTTCAAGTGGATATTATGAATATGGCAGTAGTTTAGGCATGACTGATCTATAGGAATGCCTGTAGTAATGCAGATTGGGACCAAACAAATATCCTTTCTCTACTTGATTTCAAGACAGATCGCAATATGCCTAATGAAAAAAGGTAAAGTAGGGTTTAGAAAATGTGCTCATCATAGAGCCAAAGAAATGACAGATCCTACAGCAGCTGTTTAACAAATACCAGTAAGACCTGACTATGTTGGTCATTTTCCTGAGCCAATTTACAAAAAAGAAAGATGCAAGAGATCAAATTGCAGGGAATTTTTTTAGAATGAAATGTGTAAAAATTAGTAACATGTACTTATGTACTATTCAACTTTTCAAGACGCACAAGTCAAACAGTTTCAGTAGACTCAAACTAGATTTGTATGTAGGTGTATAAATGTTTACTGGCCTTTATGAAGGTATTTTATTAAAAAATATTATTAGATTTTCCTTTATTTTGTTTTTATTTATGTTGTAAAATAATGATTTTTGTTATCCTTACTATTATTTTCATGAATTATTGGAGCAGTATATTCAACATATAAACATGTAATTGTAATCAAATTAATGTTTACACTTATTGGTGTTCACAATTAAATCATCATCTTTTAAAATTATTATAGTTGTCATGTTCCTATATATTCTGTTTTACTCTTTTTTTTTACCTTTTAGACGCACTGTTACCATATGGTAACATACCAATAAAATCACAATTTTATAAAAATAGTATATTTTTCTTCCATATTATGTTTATATATGTCCAATAGACATATAATATCCAATCAAATATTTTTTTCCCATGAAAACCTAAAAGTGCGTAATAGAGGGTTAATAATCTGATAGTTCTTTTAAGTGGGGGTTTACGGGATTTCGGCTCCAGCTCAGGCAAATCGGGATTTTTAAAAAAAATCCGGCTCCAGCTTCGGCAGGTTTCACTTCATAAATCCGGCTGGCCGGTAGATCCCTAATTTATATATATATATATATATTCATAATGGCTCCGGCAATCCGGAATCCGGACATTTTAACAATCTAATTACGGCTCGAGCCGGATTTCACTTCATAAATTCAGCAAAATTCAGCTCCGACCGGATTTCAAAATTTTGAATTCGGTACATCCCTACTCTTAAGTGGAAATTTTATGTTTTAATACAGTTTAATGGTGAAGTGTAATTTAAGTATTAAATCTTAATATTTTAATTAGGTATTAATTAAAATTTATTTTCGAAAGGGTCCCGAGATTTGTGACAGTTTGTGACAAGGGGAGGGGGGGGTCAAAAATAGCGTGGTGTACTTTATGGACGGCCCCATAATTTGTTTCGTTGTTAACTATATACATATAGTGATACAGTTAAGACTGGCTGCCCTATCCAAGAATAGTTATAGCAACCAGATAACAAGCATGCACAAACTTAGAAAATCAACACTTGACTAAAACTAACCCTACCTGACAACACTTGACTAAAACTAACCCTACCTGACAACACTTGACTAAAACTAACCCTACCTGACAACACTTGACTAAAACTAACCCTACCTGACAACACTTGACTAAAAATAACCCTACCTGACAACACTCGACTAAAAACCTAACAAAACAGCCAAGCCTGACAACACATGACAGCCGAATGTTAATCAAACTCACCTGCAATTGGGCGGTGGATCCAGTGTGATCTCAGCCAATTCTTTCTGTATCCTGGAGGAAGACAAAAACAAAACAAAGTCATATAAGTGTCACTGCCTTCTAGAGGAAAAACTCCCCAGCGTAAGTATCTGCTGTTCTAAAACACATGGTAAAATTACTAACGATATTGTCTATATCCAAAGAAATGGAACTGGGGTTTTCTGACATGGTAGATATTTATTTTCAGGACATAATTGAATGTATAAAACCACGACCTAATACAACCCCATGGTCTGTTTGATCAATTTTACACCACCTCATGTCACCCTGAAGGTTTTGAACCACCGGCTTCAACGTTGGGAGGGGTGATGAATAGTGAGGATGGAGGTCGGGTACGGGACGTGGGGTGAGGAATAGTGAGGATGGAGGTCGGGTACGGGACGTGGTTGTAATTGTTAAATTGATTTAAAGATTTCAATACTGCATGTCACGTGATCATCTTATCACAATGAACTGTCTGAACAAGTTGAGCTGTACACCCACACAGATAGGTCACTGGACAAAATTGAGATGTACACCCACACAGATAGGTTACTGAACAAGTTGAGCTGTACACCCACACAGATAGGTCACTGAACAAGTTGAACTGTACACCCACACAGATAGGTCACTGAACAAGTTGAGCTGTACACCCACACAGATAGGTCACTGAACAAGTTGAGCTGTACACCCACACATATAGGTCACTGGACAAAATTGAGATGTACAGCCCACACAGATATGTCACTGGACAAAATTGAGATGTACACCCACAAAGATATGTCACTAGAAATACAATGTCCTAACAACAAGTTGAGATGTACATTCACAGATATGTCAGTAGAAATACACCCGTATTTGATCAAAACCTTTGGCCTAACATGTGCAAAATGGACTTCCTTACTTGAAGTAAAACAAGAAAGTGGGGCGGGGTGAGTGTCTGGGAAGGGGGTAGAATGGAGTCTACGGAGTAGTAGTGGGGGGGGGGCTGGTTGGTAGAGCAAGGTTTTCTATCATCAAGAACATACCCGTCCACTCAGTAGTAGTGGGGGGGGGTGGTTGGTAGAGCAAGGTTTTCTATCATCAAGAACATACCCGTCCACTCAGTAGTAGTGGGGGGGGGGCTGGTTGGTAGAGCAAGGTTTTCTATCATCCAGAACATACCCGTCCACTCAGTAGTAGTGGGGGGGGGGCTGGTTGGTAGAGCAAGGTTTTCTATCATCAAGAACATAGCCGTCCACTCATCACTAATCATGGGACTGGTGGGCTGAGCAGAACGTCTAGACAAAATTTAACAAGTCACGTGGTCTATGGCCATACAGCGTCCACGTTATAAGACTTGGCAGAGATTTTACAAATGACCAGATACATCCTACAGCGTTCATTCATACAGTGTCCACATCATTAGACTTGGCAGATATTTTAGTACGTGACTAATACATCTTGACAATGATTCACTTATCAATGCACTTAAAAAGAGGGGGGGGGGCAATAAAAAAAATAGAAGAGAAAGATGAGCGCTAAAAAAAGAAAAGAGGTGTGATTGAGATAATGATTAATTTGAAGACAGGCGAGAGAGCGAGAGAGAGAGAGAGAGAGAGAGCGAGCGAGAGGTCTGAGGTATGTTGGGAGACTATGGTTGGTGAGAGAGAGACAAATATAGAAGTACATAGGGAAGACTATGGACGAGCGATGTGCGAGCGTGGTTACAACAAAACAGTGATACTTCGGAAAGCCTGATAAGGAAGGCGGTGGGGGTCGATATCGAAACAGATGTGGGGAGGGGAGGGGGGGACGAGGCGTGTACGAAGCAACCTAACCCTAATGTTGCTTTACTGTGGACAATGTAACATCGCGTGAACAACGAACTTTTGACCAGGGCAGTGACCAGGCCATTGTCACACTTGAATGACTTCGTCGTGATACCCGAAACCAGAGCAAATCCCACAGCGAGAGGGGGAGGTGTCAGAACTATCAACCCACATCAGCACGTGCACCACACCATTCCCACCACCCGCCACGTGTGGGTGTGTGAGGGGGGGACCACCCGCCGCGTGTGGGTGTGTCAGGGGGGGACCACCCGCCACGTGTGGGTGTGTGAGGGGGGACCACCTGCCGCGTGTGGGTGTGTGAGGGGGGACCACCCGCCGCGTGTGGGTGTGTGAGGGGGGGACCACCCGCCGCGTGTGGGTGTGTGAGGGGGGGACCACCCGCCGCGTGTGGGTGTGTGAGGGGGGGGGACCACCCGCAGTGGCAATCGGGTGTAACAATTAAACAAAGAAAGTGATGACGTGGCTCAAATAGCCAACACATGGGGACGCACGACTGGGATTTATTTCACTTTCCCCTGTCACCAAAACCTACTTCTAAGATTAGACAACGGAATGATAATCACGTTTTCCCAAGTCACCAAAACCTACCAGTAAGTCAGTAAGATTAGATAATCACGTTTTCTGGTTTATTCGTCAAAGTTTCCAAAATTTCAATTTTTCTTACGCCAAAAAAACAAACAAAACAAAAAAACAACCCATATATCGGCGACCCCATTTAAAAATAAATAAAAATAATTAAATTAAATGATTTTTTTTAAAATGAGGACGAATATATAACTGTTAACTTGTCTATCGATTCCCGTAAGTTGTCTATCTATTCCCGTAACTGATCTATTTATTCATGTCATTAAAAAAAAGGGATAATAAAATACAATTTAAAACAAGAACGCATTACTGACTAATATAGCATTAAAGAGAGAACCAGTATAGTCACTAATTATAAACCCCTCCCTCCCCCAAGATCTGCCTTGTGTGTGAGTCTATACGATATCCTCGCACACGTGTGAGTGGAGGAATGAGGTCATTGAGAGGCTAGTACGGGGCACGTGAAGCCAAGTGGTTTAACACGATTGGGGGAGGGGGGTGTACGGCTCGGGTTGATGGCACTACAAGTGAGGGCACATGTCAAGAAAATAAGAACGTCGTGTATAGGACAATAGGAAGTGAGTGAGGCGCTTCACGGACCACATCAGCACGGGGCTGAGACGCTTTGGACTTGGTCCGGTATATATTATTTTGTCCAGGTCTCAAAAATGATAAGTGTTTCGTCATTTAGTTAATTGCTTTTGAGGAGACTTCATGCAAACATCAATTCAATAAAAAAATCTCCTTCATCGAGGTAGGGAGTGGCGTGGGGGGAGTGGCGTGGGGGGGAGTGGCGTGGTGGGAGGGAGTGGCGTGGGGGGAGTGGCGTGGTGGTGGGTGTGGGGGGCATAAATGAATTACTATAGTGACACACCTGAAGGGCTGTATTACTATAGTGACACACCTGAAGGGCTGTATTACTATAGTGACACACCTGAAGGGCTGTAATACTATAATGACACACCCGAAAAGCTGTATTACTATAGTGACACACCTGAAGGGCTGTATTACTATAGTGACACACCTGAAGGGCTGTATTACTATAGTGACACACCTGAAGGGCTGTAATACTATAGTGACACACCCGAAGGGCTGTATTACTATAGTGACACACCTGAAGGGCTGTATTACTATAGTGACACACCTGAAGGGCTGTATTACTATAGTGACACACCTGAAGGGCTGTATTACTATAGTGACACACCTGAAGGGCTGTATTACTATAGTGACACACCTGAAGGGCTGTGGCAGACAACGGTGAGGTGCGCTATTATAAAGATAAGACGCTGGCTGGCATTCACACGGCTATTGAAACTAAAGTTCATAAACCCCTTTACTAATGGAGCTATATAGATAGTCTTTTTCTTGGATTACATGCTGTTTTTAATCTTATCATCACGGAGATGTGGACACAATAAAAAGAGTTAACAGAGAACTGTTGATTGTCCCCGCTGTTTGTAGCAGCAATAATCCGTCGTGTTACAAGTTAACATTTTATTCCAGTCTACTGTCTCATTTATTATTAATTCCTTGCAACCGGCTACCACCATGAACAAGTCATGTGACTGGATGACAGACACCCAATAACCAGGGATACGGTGCAGGTAGATGTATGACAATGTTAAATGACTGGATAACAGGCACTCAATAACCAGGGATACGGTGCAGGTAGATGTAGACAGGGATACGGTGCAGGTAGATGTATGACAATGTTAAATGACAGGATAACAGGCACTCAATAACCAGGGATACGGTGCAGGTAGATGTATGACAATGTTAAATGACTGGATGACAGGCACTCAATAACCAGGGATACGGTGCAGGTAGATGTATGACAATGTTAAATGACTGGATGACAGGCACTCAATAACCAGGGATACGGTGCAGGTAGATGTATGACAGGGATACGGTGCAGGTAGATGTATGACAGGACGGGCATCAATAACAGGGATACGGTGCAGGTAGATGTATGACAGGGATACGGTGCAGGTAGATGTATGACAGGGATACGGTGCAGGTAGATGTATGACAGGGATACGGTGCAGGTAGATGTATGACAGGGATACGGTGCAGGTAGATGTATGACAGGGATACGGTGCAGGTAGATGTATGACAATGTTAAATGACTGGAAGCCGCCTTTAGAAATACTCTGGCCTACAACTTAACAGGTGAAGGAATGTGGTCCGACATTGAATGAGACTAGCAGTCATCAAACATGGAAGATTGTGCCTCCCAGACAATCACAGGGGTAGAGCCGTCTTCACTTTCAGTTTATTGTGAGAAAACAAAACCTTATTTTTAATAGGCTATGCTATTAAATGGTGTTTTAAACTTGCTTCTTTCTCAGTTTGAAAACATGTATCTTTATATTAGTTGATTAATGGAATATATTTATGAAAATAATTAAATTACGGTATTCGTACCTTTTTAGCTTAGCAACACAAACAAATATGAAATATCCATACAATTCACCAGAATATAACATGTGCACAGTACCTCATACATAAAACGTACACAGTACCTAACACATAACATGTACAGAGTTCCTCACACATAATATGTACAGTACCTTACACATAACATGTACATAGTTCCTCACACATAATATGTACAGAGTTCCTCACACATAACACATACACAGTTCCTCACACATAATATGTACAGTGCCTTACACATAACATGTACAGAGTTCCTAAAAAATCCAGTACATAACAAGTACGCAGTTCCTCACAAAAACATCCACTGCTGCGAATCAAATTGAAATTACATTTATTCTACGTTTTATTTTATTTTCGCACCGCCAACAGTTTTTGTTTTTGGCTGACGAATGTTTTTTGTCGACACAAGTTCGTTATTCTGAGGCGTGCAGTCAGACTCACCATTATCCTTTTTATATAACTTCTTTTTTTAACAATACATGTCTACTGACTTCGGCTCGGAGTTAACGTTCAATTTCAAATTCAGTCGAGCCCCCCCCCCACCCCAACAGTAATTAGCCCGTTCTGAGCACAGTCCCAGTCCATCATTTGACCATATAACCAAATCCATTTCCAGGACAAAGCTGCACGTTACAACGACAGAAGCCTCTACCGGTATTTGTTTGTAAACAGAAGCCTCTACTCTACTATTTGTTTGTAAACAGAAGCCTCTACTCTACTATTTGTTTGTAAACAGAAGCCTCTACTCTACTATTTGTTTGTAAACAGAAGCCTCTACTCTACTATTTGTTTGTAAACAGAAGCCTCTACTCTACTATTTGTTTGTAAACAGAAGCCTCTACTCTACTATTTGTTTGTAAACAGAAGCCTCTACTCTACTATTTGTTTGTAAACGACCTCTATCTACATTTGTTTGTAAACAGAAGCCTCTACTCTACTATTTGTTTGTAAACAGAAGCCTCTACTCTACTATTTGTTTGTAAACAGAAGCCTCTACTCTACTATTTGTTTGTAAACAGAAGCCTCTACTCTACTATTTGTTTGTAAACAGAAGCCTCTACTCTACTATTTGTTTGTAAACAGAAGCCTCTACTCTACTATTTGTTTGTAAACAGAAGCCTCTACTCTACTATTTGTTTGTAAACAGAAGCCTCTACTCTACTATTTGTTTGTAAACAGAAGCCTCTACTCTACTATTTGTTTGTAAACAGAAGCCTCTACTCTACTATTTGTTTGTAAACAGAAGCCTCTACTCTACTATTTGTTTGTAAACAGAAGCCTCTACTCTACTATTTGTTTGTAAACAGAAGCCTCTACTCTACTATTTGTTTGTAAACAGAAGCCTCTACTCTACTATTTGTTTGTAAACAGAAGCCTCTACTCTACTATTTGTTTGTAAACAGAAGCCTCTACTCTACTATTTGTTTGTAAACAGAAGCCTCTACTCTACTATTTGTTTGTAAACAGAAGCCTCTACTCTACTATTTGTTTGTAAACAGAAGCCTCTACTCTACTATTTGTTTGTAAACAGAAGCCTCTACTCTACTATTTGTTTGTAAACAGAAGCCTCTACTCTACTATTTGTTTGTAAACAGAAGCCTCTACTCTACTCTACTATTTGTTTGTAAACAGAAGCCTCTACTCTACTATTTGTTTGTAAACAGAAGCCTCTACTCTACTATTTGTTTGTAAACAGAAGCCTCTACTCTACTATTTGTTTGTAAACAGAAGCCTCTACTCTACTATTTGTTTGTAAACAGAAGCCTCTACTCTACTATTTGTTTGTAAACAGAAGCCTCTACTCTACTATTTGTTTGTAAACAGAAGCCTCTACTCTACTATTTGTTTGTAAACAGAAGCCTCTACTCTACTATTTGTTTGTAAACAGAAGCCTCTACTCTACTATTTGTTTGTAAACAGAAGCCTCTACTCTACTATTTGTTTGTAAACAGAAGCCTCTACTCTACTATTTGTTTGTAAACAGAAGCCTCTACTCTACTATTTGTTTGTAAACAGAAGCCTCTACTCTACTATTTGTTTGTAAACAGAAGCCTCTACTCTACTATTTGTTTGTAAACAGAAGCCTCTACTCTACTATTTGTTTGTAAACAGAAGCCTCTACTCTACTATTTGTTTGTAAACAGAAGCCTCTACTCTACTATTTGTTTGTAAACAGAAGCCTCTACTCTACTATTTGTTTGTAAACAGAAGCCTCTACTCTACTATTTGTTTGTAAACAGAAGCCTCTACTCTACTATTTGTTTGTAAACAGAAGCCTCTACTCTACTATTTGTTTGTAAACAGAAGCCTCTACTCTACTATTTGTTTGTAAACAGAAGCCTCTACTCTACTATTTGTTTGTAAACAGAAGCCTCTACTCTACTATTTGTTTGTAAACAGAAGCCTCTACTCTACTATTTGTTTGTAAACAGAAGCCTCTACTCTACTATTTGTTTGTAAACAGAAGCCTCTACTCTACTATTTGTTTGTAAACAGAAGCCTCTACTCTACTATTTGTTTGTAAACAGAAGCCTCTACTCTACTATTTGTTTGTAAACAGAAGCCTCTACTCTACTATTTGTTTGTAAACAGAAGCCTCTACTCTACTATTTGTTTGTAAACAGAAGCCTCTACTCTACTATTTGTTTGTAAACAGAAGCCTCTACTCTACTATTTGTTTGTAAACAGAAGCCTCTACTCTACTATTTGTTTGTAAACAGAAGCCTCTACTCTACTATTTGTTTGTAAACAGAAGCCTCTACTCTACTATTTGTTTGTAAACAGAAGCCTCTACTCTACTATTTGTTTGTAAACAGAAGCCTCTACTCTACTATTTGTTTGTAAACAGAAGCCTCTACTCTACTATTTGTTTGTAAACAGAAGCCTCTACTCTACTATTTGTTTGTAAACAGAAGCCTCTACTCTACTATTTGTTTGTAAACAGAAGCCTCTACTCTACTATTTGTTTGTAAACAGAAGCCTCTACTCTACTATTTGTTTGTAAACAGAAGCCTCTACTCTACTATTTGTTTGTAAACAGAAGCCTCTACTCTACTATTTGTTTGTAAACAGAAGCCTCTACTCTACTATTTGTTTGTAAACAGAAGCCTCTACTCTACTATTTGTTTGTAAACAGAAGCCTCTACTCTACTATTTGTTTGTAAACAGAAGCCTCTACTCTACTATTTGTTTGTAAACAGAAGCCTCTACTCTACTCTACTATTTGTTTGTAAACAGAAGCCTCTACTCTACTATTTGTTTGTAAACAGAAGCCTCTACTCTACTATTTGTTTGTAAACAGAAGCCTCTACTCTACTATTTGTTTGTAAACAGAAGCCTCTACTCTACTATTTGTTTGTAAACAGAAGCCTCTACTCTACTATTTGTTTGTAAACAGAAGCCTCTACTCTACTATTTGTTTGTAAACAGAAGCCTCTACTCTACTATTTGTTTGTAAACAGAAGCCTCTACTCTACTATTTGTTTGTAAACAGAAGCCTCTACTCTACTATTTGTTTGTAAACAGAAGCCTCTACTCTACTATTTGTTTGTAAACAGAAGCCTCTACTCTACTATTTGTTTGTAAACAGAAGCCTCTACTCTACTATTTGTTTGTAAACAGAAGCCTCTACTCTACTATTTGTTTGTAAACAGAAGCCTCTACTCTACTATTTGTTTGTAAACAGAAGCCTCTACTCTACTATTTGTTTGTAAACAGAAGCCTCTACTCTACTATTTGTTTGTAAACAGAAGCCTCTACTCTACTATTTGTTTGTAAACAGAAGCCTCTACTCTACTATTTGTTTGTAAACAGAAGCCTCTACTCTACTATTTGTTTGTAAACAGAAGCCTCTACTCTACTATTTGTTTGTAAACAGAAGCCTCTACTCTACTATTTGTTTGTAAACAGAAGCCTCTACTCTACTATTTGTTTGTAAACAGAAGCCTCTACTCTACTATTTGTTTGTAAACAGAAGCCTCTACTCTACTATTTGTTTGTAAACAGAAGCCTCTACTCTACTATTTGTTTGTAAACAGAAGCCTCTACTCTACTATTTGTTTGTAAACAGAAGCCTACTACTATTTGTTTGTAAACAGAAGCCTCTACTCTACTATTTGTTTGTAAACAGAAGCCTCTACTCTACTATTTGTTTGTAAACAGAAGCCTCTACTCTACTATTTGTTTGTAAACAGAAGCCTCTACTCTACTATTTGTTTGTAAACAGAAGCCTCTACTCTACTATTTGTTTGTAAACAGAAGCCTCTACTCTACTATTTGTTTGTAAACAGAAGCCTCTACTCTACTATTTGTTTGTAAACAGAAGCCTCTACTCTACTATTTGTTTGTAAACAGAAGCCTCTACTCTACTATTTGTTTGTAAACAGAAGCCTCTACTACTCTACTATTTGTTTGTAAACAGAAGCCTCTACTCTACTCTACTATTTGTTTGTAAACAGAAGCCTCTACTCTACTATTTGTTTGTAAACAGAAGCCTCTACTCTACTATTTGTTTGTAAACAGAAGCCTCTACTCTACTATTTGTTTGTAAACAGAAGCCTCTACTCTACTATTTGTTTGTAAACAGAAGCCTCTACTCTACTATTTGTTTGTAAACAGAAGCCTCTACTCTACTATTTGTTTGTAAACAGAAGCCTCTACTCTACTATTTGTTTGTAAACAGAAGCCTCTACTCTACTATTTGTTTGTAAACAGAAGCCTCTACTCTACTATTTGTTTGTAAACAGAAGCCTCTACTCTACTATTTGTTTGTAAACAGAAGCCTCTACTCTACTATTTGTTTGTAAACAGAAGCCTCTACTCTACTATTTGTTTGTAAACAGAAGCCTCTACTCTACTATTTGTTTGTAAACAGAAGCCTCTACTCTACTATTTGTTTGTAAACAGAAGCCTCTACTCTACTATTTGTTTGTAAACAGAAGCCTCTACTCTACTATTTGTTTGTAAACAGAAGCCTCTACTCTACTATTTGTTTGTAAACAGAAGCCTCTACTCTACTATTTGTTTGTAAACAGAAGCCTCTACTCTACTATTTGTTTGTAAACAGAAGCCTCTACTCTACTATTTGTTTGTAAACATCTCCCCCAACACTCAATCTACCCGTTCATATCCAGCTCATGTCCTGCGTTTACACTTGACGGCGTTTCCGTAGTGAGACAACAAAGAGCCCAGTTAACATAGTGAAACACAATAAAGATCCCATTTAACGCAGTGAGACAATAAAGAGCCCATTTAACTTGGTGAGACTATTAAGATCCCAGTTAACATAGTGAAACAATAAAGATCCCATTTAACGCAGTGAGAAAATAAAGAGTCTAGTTTCGTAATGAGACAGACCATTGGATCTGTTGAACGCTACCCCTCTCCCAAACCTGCTATATTTAATTATCATCCGACCCATAACGCCCAACTCAAATTTCCCTTCCATTCTTCTGTTTCTCCTCCCTTTCTAGTTTCCTTCCTAATCCTATCTTCCCCGCGACCCACCACCCTATCATCTCCAAACACGACTCCCTTTCAACCTCTCCCACAATATCAACGTAAATACGGACAAAATGACGGGCATTTGTTTATCTGGAAAACACTGTACGTGGTACATAAGACAGGGCGGGGGGGGGGCGGCGCCCTCCCCAGAGCTCGTAGCACAGAGACGGGGCAGAGTTCTCCCCCTTACACCACCATCGTCTCTCTCTGTTAGTTCGCTGGCCAGGCAGGGCTTGGAACAAACACCATTCAACATGGCGATAGGCGAGTTTCCTACTTCCAACAAAGGCGAAAATCTTGGACCGGTCATTTTTAGGCCATTTCTCCACGGATCACAGAGAACGGCACACCCAAGTGTTCTTAGGGACGAGACGATTCATTTGGTGCCACTCAAGTCCATGTAGGGGGACAAATAAGCGCAAAAATCAACGCCAAAGCTTATATGCAAATGAGGTAAAGAGAGGAGCTGTACTGTAAAGCTTCGCAAAGTTGACGCTCCCTTTTTATCGATTCGGTATTTCTCTCAACCCGCGCTATCGAATTTTCGAGTCGCTGTGGTGTGGCAGCGTGGTGAGGTCTGAACTCATTCCCTACTCATTTTATTAACAGCACAACAACCACATTTCTGTCACTTTCGTGGATTTGTGGTCCGACTCAGCCGGTGTATTAAAACTAACAAACCAAGAGCATTATTTAGTCACAAGTCAGTAACGACAAGGTCAGAGGCGGAGACACGGCGGGCAGTGGTGTGATATTCAACGTAACGCCGACATTTGATCCACTCACGCCACGTCATCGGTAGTAGTTAGTAGAGAGATAAGGTAATACAACTTTGTATTTAGTTTATTGTTTGCTCAGAGTCTGTTCTGTTTGGAACTCGTGTTTGTTTTGAATTTTAAAAATAATAATCGGCTCAGCAATTTTTGAACAATTAATAACGCAAAGATAGAAAATGTAGAAAAGAAGAAAAAAAAATCGTTAAAAAAATATAAAAATGAGCAAAGATGTGACGAATAGTGAAACTGAGCAAAGATGTGACAAAATCATTTTTTACTATAATATTGACAACTAGCTGACCCGCGGCGGAGCATACGCCGCTAATGATTTAGTGACGGGTGAAGACTTCCTGAAAGACACAGTTGTCAAAATGGGGTGGGTTTGGGCAAACGACTGTGAGTGAATGAAAAGAAAGAACTCTGGAGAGACCCGCGGCGTATCACCCGTAAAAATGACGGAAGTGTTCAGCTGAAATCTATTTATTTTGAAAAAATGCACTTTTTTAGGGCGCCTACGGCGCCCACCTTTTTCAAAATCCCAACTAACTTGTCCTTGTTTGATCAATACGAAATATTAAATTTTCTGAAATGTACACAAAGTATTTTATAACTTTTTACATTGTTCCCTTTTTACAAAATTAAAATATCAGCGAAAACAATGACGTCATATATTTTTTTTACAGTGCATATTTAATTTGCACACCTTTTGATGCATTGGTGCAGTAATTTGGTGCGCTGCTTTCTAAAATTAGTATATGTTGAACATACTTGCAGCTTGGTGTCTCGCAGGGTCCGACCACGAAGAGAATTATATATTATATATTTACGCTCAATTATCGCTGATGCCTAACGCTGAGGGACATCACTCTGCTTTTTTTTAAATTTTGTGTTGTAAGCAGTGCTGATTGACTCAGTTATTTTCTGGTGCAGTAATTTGGTGCGCTGCTTTCTAAAATTAGTTAAAAAATCGTGTGATGATTAGCACTGTAAAAATTATTATATAAATACTTTGTTTAATTTTCAGGAATATTTCGTATTTATCATACAAGGATTAGTTACTTGGGCTTTTGACATAAAAAATAAAATTAAAAAAAAACTATTATAAAATACTTTATGTACATTTAAGAAATTTTAATATTACGTATTTATCATACAATGACAAGTTAGTTGGGCTTTTGAAAAAGTTGGGCGCCGTAGGCAACCTTAAAAAAATGGGACGGCGCCGCAGCACAAACTAGTCTATTAATTATTATATATTTACGCTCAATTTTCGCTGACGCCTAACGCTAAGGGACATCACTCTGCCTTTTTTAAAATTTTGCGTTGTAAGCAGTGCTGATTGACTCAAATAGTTATTTTTTGGTGCAGTAATTTGGTGCGCTTCTTTCTAAAATTAGTTTTAAAATCGTGTGGTGATTAGCACTGTAAAAATTATATAAATGCTTTGTTTAATTTTCAGGAATATTTCGTATTTATCATACAAGGATAAGTTACTTGGGCTTTTGACCAACAAAAAAAACCCTCTATTTTAAATTACTTTGTGTACATTTAAGGTAGTTTAATATTACGTATCTATCATGCAAGGACATGTTTGTTGGGCTTTTGAAAAAAGTGGGCGCCACAGCACAACCTATATTATATACATACTTTGTGTACATTTCAGGAATATTTCGTATTTATCATACAAGGATAAGTTACTTAGGCTTTTGACATAAAAAATAATTTTAAAAATTAAAAAAAAACATTATAAAATACTTTGTGTACATTTAAGTTTAAGAAAGTTTAATATTACGTATTTATCATACAAGGACAAGTTTGTTGGGCTTTTGATAAAGGTGGGGGCCGTAGGCGCCCTTAAAAAAAGGGGGGGGGCGCCGCAGGCGCCACAGCACAAACTAGTATATATAGATAGATTGTATTGGAATTGGTGACAGATAACAGTGAGGTTTTAACCCCCCCCCCACACGCAATCGAACAAAACGTTCTATAAATAACAGACACTTTAACTCACATGTAACCTACAGAATAACAGACACTATAACTCACATGTAACCCTACATAATAACAGACACTATAACTCACATGTACCCTACATAATAACAGACACTATAACTCACATTTACCCTACATAATAACATACACTATAACTCACATTTACCCTACAGAATAACAGACACTATAGCTGACATGTAACCTACAGAATAACAGACACTATAACTCACATGTAACCTACAGAATAACAGACACTATAGCTCACATGTAACCTACAGAATAACAGACACTATAGCTCACATGTAACCTACAGATCATAAACGAGTGTCATGGGAAAACAGAATTAAATTCAAGAGATAATGGCGTACAGGAAGTCATGGATTGTACATTTGCACGTACAGGAAGTCATGGATTGTACATTTGTACGGTGAACTTGTACACATCATTTTGAGATGATGCTAGGAGAAAAGTAGGTTGATCCCATCTGTCAATATAAGATTCAGCGCACCAACTTTGCCAGGTGACCCTGAAGACACAGTGGACAGGGTGGTGTAGTCTTACAGTGGACAGGGTGGTGTAGTCTTACAGTGGACAGGGTGGTGTAGTCTTACAGTGGACACAGTGGACAGGGTGGTGTAGTCTTACAGTGGACAGGGTGGTGTAGTCTTACAGTGGACAGTGTGGTGTAGTCTTACAGTGGACAGGGTGGTGTAGTCTTACAGTGGACAGGGTGGTGTAGTCTTACAGTGGACAGGGTGGTGTAGTCTTACAGTGGACAGGGTGGTGTAGTCTTACAGTGGACAGGGTGGTGTAGTCTTACAGTGGACAGGGTGGTGTAGTCTTACAGTGGACAGGGTGGTGTAGTCTTACAGTGGACAGGGTGGTGTAGTCTTACAGTGGACAGGGTGGTGTAGTCTTACAGTGGACAGGGTGGTGTAGTCTTACAGTGGACACAGTGGACAGGGTGGTGTAGTCTTTCAGTGGACAGGGTGGTGTAGTCTTACAGTGGACAGGGTGGTGTAGTCTTACAGTGGACAGTGTGGTGTAGTCTTACAGTGGACACAGTGGACAGGGTGGTGTAGTCTTACAGTGGACAGGGTGGTGTAGTCTTACAGTGGACAGGGTGGTGTAGTCTTACAGTGGACAGGGTGGTGTAGTCTTACAGTGGACAGGGTGATGTAGTCTTACAGTGGACAGGGTGGTGTAGTCTTACAGTGGACAGGGTGGTGTAGTCTTACAGTGGACAGGGTGGTGTAGTCTTTCAGTGGACAGGGTGGTGTAGTCTTACAGTGGACAGGGTGGTGTAGTCTTACAGTGGACAGGGTGGTGTAGTCTTACAGTGGACAGGGTGGTGTAGTCTTACAGTGGACAGGGTGGTGTAGTCTTACAGTGGACAGGGTGATGTAGTCTTACAGTGGACAGGGTGGTGTAGTCTTACAGTGGACAGGGTGGTGTAGTCTTACAGTGGACAGGATGGTGTAGTCTTACAGTGGACAGGGTGGTGTAGTCTTACAGTGGACAGTGCGCTAGGTTCTTACATTGCTATCTCTCCACCAACACGGCCTTGAGTTATTTTGTATTACCTGGATAGCGACAGTGCGGTATTAAATTATAAGAGGTGGACAGCAGGATATGACGTTCGTGGCACACGAGCTAAGTCTACGGCAGTGCTTCTCAAACTTTTTAGTATTGCGGACCAGCAGGAATTTTTTCCATTGCACCAGGGACCGGTGCACGCACCAGGGACCGGTGCACGCACCAGGGACCGGTGCACTATTTTCCCTGCACTAAAATTTTTTTCTGTCCTTTTTTTGAGAACATCTGCGGACCGGCAGCGGATGGCCCACGGACCGGCACCGGTCCGCGGACCACCACTTTGAGAAGCACTGGTCTACTGTATTAAGTGCAAAGAAAGGGGAACCAGTGACTACTGTATTTTATAGAAGGGAACCCGTAGCTAATGTATTTTATAGAAGGGAACCCGTAGCTAATGTATTTTATAGACGGGAACCAGTAACTAGTAACTACTGTATTTTATAGAAGGGAACCAGTGACTACTGTATTTTATAGAAGGGAACCAGTGACTACTGTATTTTATAGACGGGAACCAGTGACTACTGTATTTTATAGACGGGAACCAGTAACTACTGTATTTTATAGACGGGAACCAGTAACTACTGTATTTTATAGACGGGAACCAGTGACTACTGTATTTTATAGACGGGAACCAGTGATTACTGTAATTTATAGACGGGAACCAGGGAAAACTGTATTTTATAGACGGGAACCAGGGAATACTGTATTTTATAGACGGGAACCAGGGAATACTGTATTTTATAGACGGGAACCAGTGATTACTGTAATTTATAGACGGGAACCAGGGAAAACTGTATTTTATAGACGGGAACCAGGGAATACTGTATTTTATAGACGGGAACCAGGGAATACTGTATTTTATAGACGGGAACCAGTGATTACTGTAATTTATAGACGGGAACCAGGGAAAACTGTATTTTATAGACGGGAACCAGGGAATACTGTATTTTATAGACGGGAACCAGGGAATACTGTATTTTATAGACGGGAACCAGGGAATACTGTATTACTGTGTTTTATAGAATGGAACCAGTAACTACTGTATTTTATAGACGGGAACCAGGTAATACTGTATTACTGTGTTTTATAGAATGGAACCAGAGACTACTGTATTTTATAGGCTGGAACCAGGGACTATTGTATTATAGACGGGAACCAGGAACTACATTAGACGGGAACCAGTGAATACTGTATTTTATAGATGGGAACAGGGGACTACTGTATTATAGCTGTGAACCAGGGAATACTGTATTACTGTGTTTTATAGACGGGAGCCAGGGACCACTGTATTTTATAGACGGGAGCCAGAGAGTACTGTATTTTATAGACGGGAGCCAGGGACCACTGTATTTTATAGACGGGAGCCAGGGACCACTGTATTTTATAGACGGGAGCCAGTGACCACTGTATTTTATAGACGGGAGCCAGGGACCACTGTATTTTATAGACGGGGACAAGGTGGCAATGACAAATGCCAGATTCTCCTATAAACTACACAACCACTTTCTTGGGGCCCTCCAAAAAATTGTCCGAGTGAGCAATTGTCTGGTATTGACAGAATTTCTTAACTTATAAATGTCCCCATATCTAAAAATAGCTCAGAGCCGTATCAAATATAAATCCACAAATGGTAATGACAAATGTTTACATAGTCATCATCCTCATTCACCAAGGTTGTGTGCTGGTTTGTTGTCATCCTAATCATGACTGACCATAAAATTGTGAATACAATATAACTATAGTACTAATATCGATATAAAACATCATGACCACTCAGCAAATATTAATACACATAGGTGTAGAGGTCCAAGTAAAAAAAACTCTGGTACAACATTTAGGTCTTTTTTTTTGTTAAATTCTCTCTGGTACACGATTAAGATCTTTTTAACAATTCTCTATGGTATATGATTAAGAAACTTTTTTTAAAATCAATTCTCTCTGGTATAAAATGTGAGCCTATGCTAACAATTCTCTCTGGTATAAGATTTGGCCATAAAAATGGTACAAAATATGGGTAGGGATGTGACGAAGTTCGACGACATTCGACCTTTTTTGAGCAAATTCGAATCCGACGGATTTTTAAAAAAAAATTCCATCGGATTCGAATTTGAAAAATTACCGTTTTCAGATCAAACACGACCGTAGAAATCGTAACTGAAATTTAAAATCCTAGAGACTTTCAAAAATCCGAAATAAAGAAAACATATAAAACTAAACTCCTGGACCCTTACTCAGCTGTCCATAGATTAGACGTCGTATTTGGTCATGAACATATTTTAGATACACCCCTCTCGCCAAACATTGTTTTCATCCGAGCTTTCTAAACCTCGGAATGGATATGTGGATTGGAATGGCGGAGTGGATGTGCGGACCGGAATGGCGAAAAGCTGGTTATGTGTGACCAATTGGAATGACATTTGGAATAATTTGGAATGAGTTAGAATGACATTTGGAATGAGTTGGAATGACCTTTGGAATGAATTTAAACGAGTTGGAATGACGTTTGAAATTATTTGGAATTATATATAGAATTAGGTATATTATACATGTATATATATATATATATATTATATATATATATATAGAGAAGCTGGTGTTCTTGAAGTTTAATCTGCCATTAATTAATTTCAAGTACTGAGGCCTCATGTGAGTGTGACAATAAACAGTATGACAGTTAAACAACTGACACTAGAGTTATAGTAAACAGTACAGAAAGAACAAAAACAACAGAAATTTCCAGACAATGTTTTGTTTAGTAGTGTAAGGTTACATGTTCCAATTTTGTTGTGATGCCGTGAAATGAGAGAGACTCAGTTGCCTGCTGATTGTGCTTGACTGACATGGCTTCAACTTGTAGAATATTTCTTGAACAGTTACAAGTGAGTGAGAACAGTATTACTGTATTTTTAATTTTTAATACAAATACATTCTTTTTTTGTGCATGAAAATTAGATAAGAAATAGGACAGAAGTAGAATTAAGGAGAATTTTTATTTTATGCAAAGCATCTTGTACTGATGATTCGTTAACAATGTGCTACCTGTGCTTTGTAATAGTTTATGCTGCTGTTCACGCAAAAAGAAATGCTAAAAATCCTCGTTGTTATGGGGGGGGGCACAGGACTGAAACCTTGGTATACCCCCTTTTAGCCAAGTGTTGACCAAATCCGCATCCGCATTCGAATCCGACGGATTTATGTTTGCCAAATCCGAATCCGACGGATGCGGATTTTCATCAGTAACACATTCGTCCTTCAGAAGAGACTGCTGTATCAGTTATCTATCGGCACAATCTCGCTACGGCATAGGGATATTGTATTTACCGTTGAATGGGACTTGTATTCAAAAACCAAACTTTGCCCACTACGGTAAACCATCTCTTTTTACGTGCTTTAATTTTCAGAAACCATTACCAGTTTCTGCCTTTGGACTTCTATATAATTATGGATTACTGAATTGACATTTCAAAGAAGGTTTATCTAAGTCCCCCCACCACACATTTATTTGGGTGAATTATAACTAGAGTTCTACATACTATTTAGAAATGGATTTCAAAACATGAAATGATGCATTTGAATATCTTTTATAAGTGAATCAAAGACGGTGCGGTAGTGACTAACAAAATTAGTTAAAACACAAACTCACATTAAATAAACATTTTAAAAAACAACAACTAAAAACACAACCTTACGTTAAAAATATATATTTACACAAACAATAAAAAGACTACCTTTTCTAAAAACACAACCTTTCAATAATTTCCACAGCAGCACAGTGTATTGCAAGCAACAAGTTAAAAACACGAAAAGAACTACAGCCAAAAATGTTGAAATTGATCATTTTAACATGTTGCTATTTTTTAAATCCTTTATATTAACTCGTGGTGTCTGCGGCCGACCTTGCTTGCTTGCTTGCTTGTCGCCAAAACTTTTGATCGATTTTTAACCCACTTGCTCGCAAGATAGCGAGCTGAAATTTTGCAGGCAGTTTTCGTACCGATGATAAAAACAATGTATCAAAATTTCAGATCGATCGCATGTACCGTAATTAAATTATTGATTTTTTAGATTATTTTATTTATTCCTATGTATCATGCAATTTTTTGAGATAGAGCGTCGCGGTGCGTATTATATTGAACAACCTTTCTGTCGCGCAATAAGGTGCGTATTTTACTGACAACACTTTTTATAAACCTATTCCTGATCGGTGCGCATTATATTAAACACGTTTTACGACACAACTGCAATTTTGTATTTTTGGATGGTCTTGCGCTGCGTGTTATAATGAACATTCTTTTAGTTACGTCTCATACGTAAAGGATTTATAGTCAAAAACTTGGTTTTTTTACGGGTTGTTTTTATTATAATTTTAAAACTAAATTGAACGTGAAGAGAGACAACTCCAGTTGCATTTTCTTAATTTCTTTTATCTGAAGTTAGTGAGAAGAGGTTCACCAGATCAATCCAGGGTGGGTGGTGGTGGCCAGACAGTGTAATATATGCGTGAATTCTTGGCGGAAAAGATGAACTGCATAGTATTTTGACACCTCAGCCAATAAGTGATATTTGTACATTCTGTTAGTTCTTTGAGCTGGAAGACGCTCATGAAATGATTCAGAAAAATATATATTCTCATTCCCCGTAACAAAATATAAAACAGACTGTACACATTCTGTCAGGTCCCTAATAAAACAAAAAAGAAATTGAATTTGAACATGCCATTATCATTACCAGTATGATCTGTAAATTACTCGAACACATAATATACATGTATAGTAGAATAGTTAGCCACCTAGACAAACATAATGTCCTATGCCCACATCAACACGGCTTTAGAAAAAAACAGATCATGTGAAAACACAACTAATAGGCTTAATAGATGATCTGTCACAATACTTAGACAATAATGACTAAATAGATACAACTAGATACGCCCCGCGGCGTGCGCCGCAGACTTGCTCATGGGTAGCGCAAAGAAAGGGGGGAAAGAACGGACACAAACTACAGCACGAAGAAATCAAAACAACGCGATTGAACGTCAGTGGGGGGAACCACCGACGCATTGTTGGTCTCGAGACATTCGCACTTCGGTTATCTTCCTGCCAACCACCCTTCACCACCCTAGCTTGACCACCATAATATGTGATTGGTCGACCCTAGCGAGGGTCAGCCATGTTAGCAAAAAAAGGGAAAAAGAACGGGCACATACACACATTTTTAAAATTTAAAAAATATAGTTTTTGCTGGGGCTTGAACCTAGGACCTTCCGCGTGTTAGACAGACGTGTTAACCACTACACTACGAATCACATGTTATTCTGTGAAGGAACAACGCAAGTGAACGCAAGAACCATTGTTGCACCTCTCTCCACCACCTCGGCTTGCCAAACCATAAACTGACTGATTGGTCAACCCCAGCGAGGGTCATTCGTCATGCTTATTTGCACATACTCGCTTTGGTGAATTATATATATATATATATATATATCATATATATATATATATATATATATATATATATATATATATATATATATATATATATATAACTAGACTTCTCACACACTTATGACAAAGTTCACCACCTTAGTTTACTCAAAAAACTTAATTACTTTGGAATCTCAGGTCCTTTACATCACTGGATCCAAGACTTCCTTTTGGGCAGAGAGCAAACTGTAATAATTTATTTGAATAACTAGAGTCACTAAAACTGAATGCAAGATCACACTATCTGAGATGTAAAAGTTTGGGCCAAACCATAGCTACTAAAATAGAGAGAAAGATAGTTTTCATTATGAGTGTTTCTCATTTGAGTGAGCATTGGGCGAAAGCAAAGGATGTATGAGTACTCTTGATGTAAAGTAGCAGACCAGAAAATAGTGGTAATAGTAGAGAAAAATACATATAATTTGCTAGTTAAAAAAAAGAAAAGTCTTACACCATGTTACCTGAAATAAACATGAGTGTGAATGTAAACCAAGAGCTGACATGTGCATTTCAAACTCTCATATATGACTGGATTTATTTTAACTACATGTACTGTACTTTCAAGTAATTTTCAAAGAAAAATATTATTTAATATTTATTACTTTTTTTTAAAAACAAAAAACATAAAAGAGATTAAGATTACATAAAATAATTAAACTAGAGCTAAACTGGACCACCTCAAGAAGAAAACATTATAGTATAGTGTGTTACTCAGATGATTTATTCAACTCTAGACAGATGAGCAACAACCAGAAATATAAGAAGAATTCTGCAACACACTGGAAATATGAAGCAGAGATGACTTCTATTATGGCTGCTTTACGCCAGAAAACTGGAAGCTTCACAGTCTATCCCAGAAAACTGAGTCCCCATTTTATCTTCTCTGATTGCCAATCAATACTTCATGCGACAGAGCTACAAGACCTCACAACAAAGGGAAATATCTACCACTGATAATAAACACCTACCTAGAAACTATATGAACTCAAGCTAATCTTACATAGGATAAAAGAAAACAAAAATAAATACAGGAATTGAGGGAGCATACAATTAACAGGCAAACATTCTACCACCTACTTTACACAACAATGTGGACCTGACTACTTTACACAACAGTGTGGACCTGACTACTTTACACAACAATGTGGACCTGACTACTTTACACAACAATGTGGACCTGACTACTTTACACAACAATGTGGACCTGACTACTTTACACAACAATGTGGACCTGACTACTTTACACAACAATGTGGACCTGACTACTTTACACAACAATGTGGATCAGACTACTTTACACAACAATGTGGATCTGACTACTTTACACAACAATGTGGACCTGACTACTTTACACAACAATGTGGACCTGACTACTTTACACAACAATGTGGACCTGACTACTTTATACAACAATGTGGACCTGACTACTTTACACAACAATGTGGATCTGACTACTTTACACAACAATGTGGACCTGACTACTTTACACAACAATGTGGATCTGACTACTTTACACAACAATGTGGACCTGACTACTTTACACAACAATGGGGACCTGACTACTTTACACAACAATGTGGATCTGACTACTTTACACAACAATGTGGACCTGACTACTTTACACAACAATGTGGACCTGACTACTTTACACAACAATGTGGATCTGACTATTAGCGCCAACAGAAAGAGATCATTTGTTAAACAGATGAGCACACAGATCAACAATAAGCTGTCTTCTCACACACAAACCTATTACAGACCCAAAAGATCCAGTAAAACAACTTCTAAAGATACAGACCAAATTAGTCTTTCCCCTGCACACAATTAGCTTATCTGCATAAAGCTAGAAAAAAAATCAATGTTTCCCCTTAGCCAAAATAGCCTGAAGAATCCAGGAAAACCAACACTTTATCAACATTTAAATCTCTAATAAAAATGCAGGACTAAACACAAACCATAGATAAGCGTAGGACGCAATAATCTTCTGTATAGAAGGAGCGTCTGTAAACAGATAAGATAAGATAAGATAAATACACATGAGTAAGTAGTGCATCACCTATTCCAATGCCCAGAACTTACAAGACTAATCGCCCCCTTAGAATAACAAGGTTCTACGTGAGGTCTTGGTTGAACCGATTTTGTAAATTTGATGTTAGTAGACCTATACCTACACCATGGTGACAGGATCCAACAAACAACAACTGTACTGAGTGTGTCCCCTACAACATGGTTATAGGATCCAACAAACAACAACTGTACTGAGTGTGTCCCACCTACACCATGGTGACAGGATCCAACAAACAACAGTTGTACTGTGTCACACCTACACCATGGTGACAGGATCCAACAAACAACAGTTGTACTGAGTGTGTCCCACCTACACCATGGTGACAGGATCCAACAAACAACAGCTGTACTGAGTGTGTCCCCTACACCATGGTGACAGGATCCAACAAACAATGACTGTACTGAGTGTGTCCCCTACACCATGGTGACAGGATCCAACAAACAACAACTGTTCTGAGTGTGTCCCCTACACCATGGTGACAGGATCCAACAAACAACAGCTGTACTGAGTGTGTCCCACCTACACCTTGGTGACGGGATCCAACAAATAACAGCTGTACTGAGTGTGTCCCACCTACACCATGGTGACAGGATCCAACAAACAACAGTTGTACTGAGTGTGTCCCACCTACACCATGGTGACAGGATCCAACAAAAAACAGCTGTACTGAGTGTGTCACCTACACCATGGTGACAGGATCCAACAAATAACAGCTGTACTGAGTGTGTCACCTACACCATGGTGACAGGATCCAACAAACAACAGTTGTACTGTGTCACACCTACACCATGGTGACAGGATCCAACAAACAACAGTTGTACTGAGTGTGTCCCACCTACACCATGGTGACAGGATCCAACAAACAACAGCTGTACTGAGTGTGTCCCCTACACCATGGTGACAGTATCCAACAAACAACAACTGTACTGAGTGTGTCCCCTACACCATGGTGACAGGATCCAACAAACAACAGCTGTACTGAGTGTGTCCCACCTACACCATGGTGACGGTATCCAACAAATAACAGCTGTACTGAGTGTGTCCCACCTACACCATGGTGACAGGATCCAACAAACAACAGTTGTACTGAGTGTGTCCCACCTACACCATGGTGACAGGATCCAACAAAAAACAGCTGTACTGAGTGTGTCACCTACACCATGGTGACAGGATCCAACAAACAACAGCTGTACTGAGTGTGTCACCTACACCATGGTGACAGGATCCAAGTGACCATTGAGTGATCATCAACAGTATAACTAATTCCTGGGTTCATGTGTGTCTGCACCTTGACTACTAACACGCATTTATTATATTTATAAAGTACTTTGAATGGTAACAAATAAAAAGTCTCATGCCATTTGGCCCACAGAATTTCAAAGTTTGACCAGTAGGTTTCTAGAATTACCTTTTCAAGCTGGTTGACATACTCTTTGTAGTTTTCAATGATGCACTTTTAGAGGAGGATGAGGAGGGAAGAGGGCGGGAGGAAGACGGAGCAGGAGTGACAGGTAATCCAATTTCTTCCTCCTCGTCCCCCGCCTCTCTGGGTCGACTGCGCTTCCGAGAGTTATTTCCGTTGGATGTGGATGCAGTGGATGGGTTTCTGTCTGTTGACATTTTCAAAAATACCCCTGTGCACCTGCACTAGCAGAGCTGACTACTGGACAGCACAGTGAGATGTGTGTCTCAGGTTTTAGAACCACTGATGGTTCAGGGAATCTTCTTACTCAATATCCAACTGGAAGGTGTCTTGGTAACAGACCTATAAGAAATATCCAACTGGAAGGTGTCTTGGTAACAAACCTATAAAAAATATCCAACTGGAAGGTGTCTTGGTAACAGACCTATAAGAAATATCCAACTGGAAGGTGTCTTGGTAACAGACCTATAACAAATCATATGTAAAAGAGATTAGGGGAAATATAAAAACAAATAAAGGGTTTCAATATTTTGTGCATATAAACCAAGCTAAAATCATGTATGTAACACTATAAAACAACTTTTATTTTGTTTCTCTCTCTAATTTGTTGCCCTGACCTTAAGACTATTTAAACAGCTAATTTAGAAAGTCGATTAGCACAAGCGATTGACACAGCTCAAAATGTATGTAAATTTTGAGGTGAGTGTTAATAAAATTTAACGAAAGAATGTTGTATATTTATATTAAATTTTTTTTTAAAATTTTCATCATCAATATAGTGGTGGCTAGCTTAAGTGTCTTCAACAATTCTAGAGAACCAGTATGAATAAACGGTCAACAACACCTTTGAAATATGATGCATGCAGTGAAAGAATAAATGTTTATTGTTATATTATACTCATTATGGAGGAACTATCATCTCAATGCCTATATGGATATCTTTATACCCCCCCCCCAGGAAAACAAACAACAAAACTTAAAACAAATATTGATGGCAACCAAATTTATTTAATTTATGACTCGTTAAAATGATCATGAACCAAAAATGTGTCATGTTTATTTTCAAAACATGGAATTTGATTTGAATGACTGTTGAGGGACCGAGGCCCTCATTTCTGGAGGCTAAAAAGATAGGGATGATTACATGTACCATTATACAATTAACTTATTTACAAATTATTCCTAATCATCTTATTAGAGTATCACTTCACTCAGACGTGGCTGTCACTATCACAGTGACTCATAATGTTCCTGTATTTTTGATAATGTCATAAAACTAACACCACTGTTAACTACTGTTACTTAACTATTCTAAGATTGTGAGCTGTCTTCAAACTTGTGATACTAAACTAATGACACTATTTTAATTAGGCTTTATATTTCTACTACTAATTCCCTGCAATACAAAAACTTGGTTAAGTGAAGATACTAGTACTTGAGACAGGAGTAAAAGTAAAAGGCAAAGGTAGGCTTACTACTACTACTACTACTACCAGTTCAGTTTCAGGGCTTTTAAATTTTTTAAATTAACTTAGAAGAGAGCTAGCTAATAAAATTTGAATAACTCAATAAGTGAGAAAATATGATTTTGAAAAATATTAATTATTAATTGAAAATTGCAGTAAGCTACAATCTTTTAAGTTATTTAGTGCTAATCTGTTACAGATCTTTTTCAAGATTGTACCATCCTATACTATACTATACTATAAAGAAATAGGCATAGGCCTATTATACTATAGTATTTATGTTATACTATTCATCAACTATTAGTTGGGGCTTCAAATCAAACTGTAAGACAAATAGCACTGCTGAGAATGAGGGACTACACTGCTACTCTAACTCTAAGTCATTACTACCAACCACTACCGCCACTACCGGACTACCATCCTCTGCCTCTATCCTACTCAGTAGTATTTAACATTATTTACTATCTACGGAAGGAAGTCCCCTATGAAGATTAGCTTGTTAATGTTTATATTTATGCTTTATGTGTCAGAGTCATTAATCCATTTCTATCTTGGAGCACGGACTATGTACACAATAAGTAAAAATATCCGTGTCCTTCACGCGATTGGCAGTACTGTAAACTTCTTCTATTTCTGCTCATTTACTTTGCCATTTTGGCGTGAAACTGACAAAATAGCCGGTAAGAAAAGACAAAGTCGTTACAACGAGCAAACTGCTCAAATTAAACAATACATTAATTTAATTTTTTTAGAGCAGGTGTTATTATAATTAAGATTTCGGCAAGGTTAACAAAATAAATTTAAAAGAATAAAAACAGGCACTTAAATATTAAACAAAATCGTATCTTAGTTTTGTTATATTTCATCGGCGGCGTCTGCCTTCTCCCGTGGTTTAGGTTCAATATCAACAAAGAAATGTGATATAACTATAGAATAATTTTGGCTCAAATTCATAAAATATGATCTTCAACATGTATTTAGAATTACTGCGACTTACCCTGAAAAAGTATTGAGTAAAATCCGTGAAATCTTTATTAATTAATCGTCAGTATCCCTTCCTTCTTTAGGTCTTTGCATGCAACGCTCAAGTGTTATCTGGAGCAGGGCTACCACTCACTTTCTTCAAACTTCCCAAGAGTTCTGCAAACTATTTCCCAAGATTTCCCAAGTTTAGACAAATGTACTGTTTTTCAATTTATTTAATAGATTGAATAATGCTAGGGACACAAAATTAAAGAATGAAGTTTATTTAATTAGACCATTGTGATGAGGTTCATCCAATCCAATATTATTTTTAATTGGCTTTAGAAAAAACATTGTAAAAATTGTACTGATGGAGAGATGGACATTACCAATTCGCATATTCATATCTTATCGCTTAAATAAGCTCCTTTTATACAGAATATTATTGCGTCCAACGTTTATTTAAATTTACTTTCTACATAATAGAAAACTTGACGAAATAATCGTTCAAGTAAAAACTAGGTTAAGTTGTATCGGATGGCCCTGCCTTTTAGTCATGTATCTCATGGTTTAGATTTTATTTCGGTGATTCTCAACACTTTCCAAAGAATTAAACTCTTCCAGTATACGTC